>LPNX010121928.1:23437-44912 GCA_001517045.1 Pseudotsuga menziesii
GTCCTGATAGTGGATTCGCCTAATCACCTAAACCCATGAACCATCTCAAAGCAGAATCTTTTAGTGTAGTAGGAAAGTGTTTTATTCTGTGAGGATCTTGAAGATAATTATAAGTCCTACAAAGGATATCAAACTCGAACAGAAATGTGTTCAGGTCCTCATTGTGTTGTCCATATAAAGTAGGTAAGGAGGAAGGAGGGATGTTCTTCATAGTTACATCCTGTATAGGGTGTAAAATAGGAAACCCAAAGGTAGCCTAAGTTCGGTTTTCCCCTTCTCCTTCATCATTTCTTACTTCATTATCATCTTCCTTCTCTCCTCGTCTCTCCATATAAGCTGGATTTTTAATGTAGATATACCTAAGAGGCTCCTTTCTAGGTGATAATGGGGCTTCCCAACATTCATTTTCAAGAGAGATCTTCCTCTGATCAATCATGTTTTTATTGAATCCTAGAGGGATAGTAGGTTCTACTATAGATGTTTCAATTTGTGAGATTTTGGAAAAAATATTAAAATTAACCAAATTTTGCAGGCCTCAAATTTTATATCCTTCACTACTCTATTTTTAGTATGCTCAAGGTAGAGATATTTTAAAATTTATCCAAATAAAAGGTGTTCTTCCAAATATTATAGGGCTTACAAAGATAAATACCAACACCTGTGAATTAGAAATCAAGAACGGTGTCTCTAGCAATGTCTTTTTCATAAGCTCTAGGAAAAACTAGGCAATTAAAATCACTTATTTGAGCTCAGCATTAAATCCTTGATTTTCTTGGAGTGAAGAAGTAATAATTTCTTAAACACCTACTTAAGGCAACCTCACTTTGACACAAATTTTCACTTGGAAAGATTTAACTTCAACACAAACTTTTTACTTTGACAAACTTATAATATTAAAAGTTTATTTTGTGTGTCATTAAGGACATGATTCATTACCATGTGAAAATCAGAATTTATTGTGGAAGGTCATAAAAAGAGCATCTACATAACTACACTTCGACATGCCCATAAGATTGAATACCCTTTAAAAGAAAATATTAAATATAACTTTAGTGTGAAGTTACTATAGGTAACAAACATTTCACATAGTAAAATATCAAAGATTCTTGATTTCTTATATAAATGGTAAATGTTAAAATCATTCACACAAATAATTCTCAAGAAGATGTGTGGCATTAAATATTATTAAAGCTAAATATTTATTACTATGACAAAATGAGGGATCTCTAACGGCATACAAAGACTTTGAACTTTACCTTTTTTTTCACTTTTGCAGAGCTTGGGTTATCAACAACTTCTAAATACCATGAGCTTCAAATTTTGAACACATGTGACTCTTTCTTCTTCTTCTCTTCACTTATTTTGTTATTCTCAGTTTTCTGTTTTTTTTTATTCTTAATCTTGGCTTCGAAGCTACCAAGTAATTGTAAATAAATACATGGCCAAAATTTACTTAGTAACTTTGACTTCTAAACTGTTAAGTGTCTTCTTGAATATGGTGATACATGAACACCATATCCTCACAAGTTGTCTAACTGCTAGCTGAGAGACTTGTTTTTCTCTATACCTAAAAACGAACATTTACATGTTAGTGTTAACCTTGACTTGGGAATGAGAAAGGATGTAAGTGGTTTAAGGCACATGGTTTTAGTGGCTGGTGATTTCTTGCTAGTTGTATTTGCATTTAAAGAACCTTATAAATATGGTTGTAATATTCCATTGTAATGTGCCAAGGAAAGATTCTCTTGCCAGCCTTGGCCTGCCAATCATAAATCTATTATTGAAGGTTGGTTTCTCCCTAGGGGTTTTCTAAGGTAAATCTAGTGGTGTTATTGTAATCACTATTATTTTGTAACTTAATTTTTATCACATATTTTATTCCTAACATTACGTCTCCTTAGGTTTCAAGTCAACTAAATTTTAAATTGAAATTTTATAAATAATTACATAAATGTGTTTTACAATTTAGCTAATTTAAAATTAAATTTATATGTTCTTGGTTTTATAATTTTTCTTTTTACAATTCAAGTCAATTGAATTTTACTACTTGTAAAATTGTGAGTATTGCCCCAATATGGTTGTATATTTATATGAGTGTAATATTTTTTATTTTTTATTTTTTAATTATAAGTCAACATGTTATAAGTTTTTTTTTTACATATTATTATTATTATTTTTATTAAGTCCACATGTTCCAAGTCACATACGAGACACATATCACCTATTTGAGCAATAGAAAGCGCCTCTCGACCCAATGACTTGTTGTGAACACACTAACCAAACCTCCACAAATGTCCACATCCATGAAAGTCCACAATTGAAATCGATAAAGATAACCATGAAAATGGTTTGTGGCTAAGACATTAAGATCCATATACAAATCTTTGTTGTTGTTTTTGAATGATTAGGATAGCTTCAATGGAGTTTATGAAGAGAAACATGTCCTACTTCCTTATTTGTTGATTTGAAATATCCATTGTAGCAGCAAATGATGGTAGTAAGAAACAACATAATCATCTTCCAGGGATGTTTTTGCTTGGGGGATCACTAATAGATGCAGTCAATAAGAGTTTCATTCCTAAATGTGTTGTTTGTGTAGACTTCCGTCCTTATGGAATGTCCTTATTCCTCCATCCAATATGTCACTTAAGAAATGACAACATTAAGTTTGATCTCATAGCCATGTGTAATTACTAGAATCTAGTTTATATTTACAAAATTAACAATGTAATTACAGGGATAGGTGTTTATACTTTAAAATTTACGGTGGAGTAGAAAGTACGTTTTTTTAGTATATTACATAAGCATGTAGTGTAATTTCTGATAAAATGGAGTACATTTTTTTCATTCTTACTTTATTTAAACAACCAACATAGTTAGTCTTGATGGTTACATGATAAGGTAATTGATAGTGATATACTCCATAAACCTAAATGTAAAGAAACACCTAACATTACCTTATCTATTTAAATCTATTACCCTTATAAGGCCCTATCATAACATCCCTATTTTCAATATTAGTTAAAGTCATAAAATAATTTCACATAAACTATCTACTTTTACACTTCAACGAAATAATTGAAAAATAAAAACAAGTATATGCTTCCTTCTATACATAATAGTTAGTCCATAATGATTAATAGTATCCATATTTAAAACCCTATTCATTGTAAGACACGTTTCATTATTTCTAATATATGAAATGTAGAATTAAATCGAAGACTTACCTTTATAAGGTCGTATTGTAACATCAAAAGAACTATAATTGACATATATATTTATAAATTAATCTTATTCACTATGTTGTGATTGTTTCATATAAGTTCCTTACTTGAAAACTCCATTGACTACTTAAATGATTAATCAAGCATATACTAGTTAATCTCAATCATACTATGAATGCAAAACTATTTAACACTAACCAAATTTATACTCACGAATTTCGCTTACTAGTCTAAGTATAATGATCCTATGAATTCTCAACATCAATTATTACAACCAAATACAACTCCTTAAGAATGACTATTAAGTCCTCAATAACTTACATCCGTTTCAAACATCTAATAAAAATGGGAATAAAATAAACCATATACATTCGAAATAACAACAATCAAATAATTATTTGATCATATGAAATTAATGACTAGTTTAACAAAACAACTTTCGCATACTTGCTTATTAGCTATTAAATTATTGAACCATTGATCTACAAGAAAATGAGAGCAATTGAGAGGTGAATTGTGTAGTGGAATATCAAGAACAATGTATAGTGAACAAGACAAATTTGAGATAAATCTGATAAGAGTTTATCAATAAATTACAACATTAATCTTAATTATTTCAGCCGTATATAACATTGTTACAATAAGGAGAATTAAATCGTCTGGATAATATTTGAAGCTACCAACTAAACGTGACTCACTGTCTAAGTAGGAGTGTCTAAATCATTCCATGGGAGCCACTATTCTAACTCTGGATAACTAAATCAGTCCAACAATCAGTTACAGTAGTTAAATCAGTTAAACTCACAAGGTAGGTGGAAAAAAGTGCCACATCCCCATGAAGCCATGCAAAACTAGTGCTAGACTAACCCAGAGTGAACTAACTAAATGTAACTGAATGTCGACTCAACATAACTAGTTACTTACCACAACCAACTGATGGAGGATACTAGTGGCACTCAGAGTGGCTCCTAAAATGTAGGGAATGGTCTCAGAGCCAGTTAAACTCATGCATGAGCATGCAGTAAGTGGCAATTAACCTCTATATGTGTTTCCCATACTCCATTACAATATAATGTCTCCCTATGCTAGAAAAGATGATCAATAGACTATATGTGGACAAGGGAGGATTATAATAATATTAACACACCCCATTAATCCTGACTTCAACAACTTCGGGCCCTCACAACTAGGTCAAAAGTCACCCATACAATCTAATGAAAAATAAAACCACTCAGAAAAGATAAGGGAAATGAGGTAAACCTCATGGAAAAAAACCCTCGAAATAAGTAGTGAAATAGGAAAACAAGTTATACTTAAGAGAAAATTTTACTCTTTGGGAAAAAACTTGTAAAATTTTGCTAAATTTGTAGCTCTATGGAGAATCCTTGCATAATCATGGTTTTTGTGTGCATCAACATCCTAGGACTATGCATGTGAACATTTCCATCTTCTTTTGATCCGCTAAATGTTGCTTTTGTCTCTTCTTTCTAAAGGAGTGATGGAATGATCCATTTTTTTCATTAGTGAGCCAAATTGTGGATCATTCGCTATGATCAAGTAGCATTTTCATGAAATTTTGTTGCACCACTGTGTAGGTATAGAAGTTGTGTGAGAGAGTGCAACATAATCATTCTAATACTGGGACCTCAATTTTCTTCTATCATTTCAATCCTGAGCATCATTCCCAGCTACTTCAATGAGCTTTTCAACCCAATTAGGATTCTGATTCGAAGTAAGAGATAGATATGTATCTAGATCATCTTGAGATACAATCTCAATATCAAGATCATGTTCATCTTGTTCCTCATATTCTGAAACTAAAATATTAGACAACATATCATTATCCACAAATGGAGATGAAATAGAGTTTATACCTCCCCTTTCAAATTGCTGCTGAAATTGTGCTGGAGTTGAGTACAGTAGAAAGTGTGACAATTCATATTTCTTATAGGCATGGTTTGAAACACACTTCTCTATAATCTTCCCAGTTGAGATATCTGAGATATCCACTGAGTTATAACCAAATACATGTTTCTTTGGAGAGCAAGTATGCATCATATGATAAACATATAACAAAAATTTTGTAAGAGAGGGCACATAGAGTACATTCTTCAACTCACCATGATGGATTTTAATATAACCTCTACCTAATGTTGGGATATGTGAATTATGCCCCATATGAATGCTAGGTCCTCCTGAAAGATTGAGAGTGGTGAAGGATTGTCTGGTGGCAACTATGAGGTTGGATGCTCCATACTATATCAAATAAGACTTCGACTAAGTGAGGCTTTATTTCAAGGCATGTCACCTCTCATGATCTTCTATCGGTTGTCGAGCATCAGAATTATTTGCTCCTTGTGGAAGGGAAATACTTTTATTTTCAAGGAGTGTTGACAACTGCCCAATGGTCTTCTTCATGCACTGGCTTTATGGATGAAATGCTCTCATACAGTAGGGACATCTAGTCTTCTCCAGGCTCCTTCGAAATATCTCTAATTCTCCTTTGGATTCAAATATGTGGCTTTAGGATCCTTCCCTTTGGCTTGCGCATTGTTTGAGTTTGACATCAAGAGTGCTTGATTCACGGAGGTTTAAATCACTTCCATTTGAGCCAATTTATCCTAATCTTGTATTAAGAACTCAACAAAAGAATCTAGAGAAGGAATCTTCCAATTGGGGATGGAAGCTTTTCCCGAATGGAAAGTAGAGATAAAGGAAGAGTACTTCAAAACAAGTTTGCTTAGCACAGACAACACAAGTTGCTCATATTTCCTTTGCAATCCACATTGTTTGCATTGCATTACTAGATACTTATACCTTGTGAAGAACTTTTGAATGGATTCAAACTGCTAGGTTGTGAGGCTATGATCTCATTCCCCAATATGTGTTTTTGAAGCTCATATTTCTTTCCAAACAAGAATTCAAGCTTTTCCCAAGATTCTTTCAGAGTCCTAAGTCACTAAACATGGAACAAAAAATCCCAGGAGATATGAGTACACATGAAGCCAAAATCCTCATCAAGTCAATTCAAAAACTTATTCTTTTCAACATGCTACTAGGGCTCAATTTCTATTCCCGCACTCATCCTATACATGACAATATTGCGGAAGGGTACCTGCATATCTTCCCTCCAATTTGAATAGTTGAAAGGGGTAAGGATACAATGTAAAAGAGCTGAGGAATATATCTATTTGTATGCTCAAACAATCAATTCCTATGGAGGATATGTAGGTACTTGCAAATATCACTACAAAACAAAATTCAATTCACAATCATGTCAGTTTCAAACCTTTCCACCTCGACATGTACACTTTCTCATAGTCTGTCACACCTAGACTTCTCTGAACATAATTCAGAGGGAGAAAGGCTATCATTCCAGTATTTATGATGAAACTCAGTTGCTTCTTATGTACAATGGATGTCGGGAAAGAATTGCTGCTATCTTGAACAAGGATCTGATACCATGTTAAATTATTGAACCATTGATCTACAAACAAATGAGAACAATTGAGAGATGAATTGTGCAATGGAATATCAAGAAAAAAGTACATTGAGCAAGACAAATTTGAGACAAATGTGATAAGAATGGATTATTAAATTACAACATTAATCTTCATTATTTCAGCAATATACAATAGTGTTACATTAAGGAGGATTTGAATAATGTAGATAATATTCGAATATACCAATTAAACCTAACTGCCTGGCTAACTAGGAGTGTCTAAATCACTGAATGGGAGCCACTAGTCTAACTTTGGATAACTAAGTCAGTACGACAATGAGTTAAATCATTTAAACTACAAGTAGGTGGAAAAATGAACCACTTCCCCATGCAACCATGCAAAATTGGCACTACAATAACTGAGAGTGATCTAACTGAATGTAACTGAAGTTTGAGTTGGCATAATCGGTTACCTACCACAACCAACTGATCGAGGTTGTTGGTGGCACTTAGAGTGGCTCCTAAAATCAAGGGAATGGTCTCAGAGGAACTTAAACTCATGCATGAACATGCAATAAGTGGCAGTTAACCTCTATATCTATTCCCCATACTCCAGTACAGTAATAATGTCTCCTTATGCTAGACAAGATGACCACTAAACTATATATGGACAAGAGAGGATTATAATAATCCTAACATTAACAAGTTGAATCCTTCGAATGTCCTTTTTCTTTATATTTGATCTTAAACATCTTATAAACTAAGATTGTATATCAAATACATGTATAAACACAATAAGATAGGGAATTAGTCATAAATCATGATCTAATAATTTAATCTTAAGAAACTAACAACATCAAATGGATTTTCTTAAACATATCAATTCAAATTTTAAACAAATATAATATATTGAAGGAGTAATTATATTCACCCTAAAACCTATTAATTAATCCTAACAATCATTAGGTACTTATCTTAAGAAGGTAAACCTTTGCAGCTAAAGGAAACTTACCGAAACATATTTACTTGGGCGAGTTAAAGCCCAACTTTGACTTTCCCCCATCTGTCTGACCCTATCCGACATTCATTCCATCCGCCAAAGGGCCACCCCCAAGCACGCATGAATCCACTAGGATAAGGATAAAGGAAATCCTATCCCCTTTATTTCTGAAATATTTAATTGAATCTTTACACATGCTCCTCTTACTAGGGTTTTGGGTGAAGTGAGGCCTCACACAAGAGGACACACAAGAGGACTCATGATGTTTTTTTTAAATGTTCTCATAAGAATGCTCTTTAACTTTCTTCACCAAGTAGGGCTTACTCTATTCGTTTACTCATGATATTTAACTTTGTATCCATTCTCGAGGAATCTTTAGTTTTATAAATACTTTTCCCCAATAAAAAATGATTTATAACTTTAAATACAAAACATAGCAATCTTTCTTTGAATGGGAACAATTTTTCAGATACGCCCAATTTCTAGGTTACACAAAGTGGAGTCATTTAAAACTTTTCTTCCTACCTAAAGCCGAATTAAATTATTAACATAGATTAAATGGTTCATTCTCTCAAGGAGATATGCCTCACATTGTTATTAAACTTAGAGATTTAAATTATTAATGCATTTAAACATTTCAGTTTTCCATGGTATTTCTCTTAGCCCAAATTACAGGCATACATTTCCCTTCAAGATTAACTTGGGAAGCTTGCTTTTCTTCTCGACATGCAAGAGTCGAAATAAAAACCCAGGTAGACGTGTTCTTTAAGGATATCAAGAAAAATGTTTTTATAAGCCTCTAGTAAATCTGAGGTAAAGTTTCTAGATCAAACCTTTATCAAGAAATCCCAAAACATTTTTCTTAAAAGGATTGATCTCCGACAAGGTTTCTAGATAAAAAAAAATTATCAAGAAAATCAAAAAACGTTTTTTATTGAAATGGTTCATCTTAGCTAAAGCCTCAAGGAATCTAAAACACACACAAAATGATTTTACCTTCTATATAAGAGCTAATAAATACCAAGCAACGTTTTCAGTCTTGGTATTTGGGAAAAGCAATTTTTTTTACCTTCTATGCAAGATTTAATAAATACAAAGCAACGTTTTTCAATGTGAGAATTTGGGTAAACACATGCAAAATGTTTTTGCCTTCTATGCAAGATGTAATAAATACCAAGCAATGTTTTTCAATTTCGGAATTTGGACAAACAAAGGCAAAACATTTTCAGTTTTGGAATTCAGGGAATATATAAACAGTCTAGTCATTCCAAGAAAAAATGTTTTCAAATTGAAACATTTACCAAGAAATATGAAAACATTTTCAAGATAAAAACCACTCACCAGGAAATCCAAAAATGTTTTCTAGATCAAAACCATTCACTAGGCAATCCGAAAACTTTTTCTAGATCAAAACCATTTACCAGGCAATCCAAAAATTTTCCAGATCAAAGCAATTCACCAGGCAATCCAAAAACGTTTTCCATATTAAAACCATTTACCAGACAATCCAAAAAACTTTTTCTAGATCAAAACCATCTACCAAGCAATCCAAAAATGCTTCCGAGATCAAAACCATTTACCATGCAACCCAAAAAAAAAATTCTTGCAAGGATTTATCTTAAGAAAATATATAAATAAATTTAGTCATTTCATATCCTATTAGTTGCAATCACACTATTGTACCTTATATGCATTTAAATTATACTAATACCGAGGCAACCAAAACATTCCTCTTCAATATAATCTTATCAAATAACAAAAATGAGAAGAAGGCAGAAACTTATCAGTCATTTGATTTATTCCATTTGATGATAATTTCCAGGATATGTTGAGCTTCATGTCACGTCCCCATGCCTCCGACTAGCGTAGAGGATGCGACTACAAGCTTCAATACCCGAACTAAGAGCTGCATGAACATATGTATACACAAAAATTGCTGAAACAACATGCTTAACAAAGACTTTGAACTAAAAATATGCACATATACAATTATCTATCAGACACAGTGGAAACATCATACATTCAAACAAGCCTTCTTTCAACATGTTCATTTCATTTTCATTAATAGTAAATATAGAATTGCAGAGGTAAAATACACAAGATCACTTATCTTATGAAAACTTTGCTCCGCAACCAGCTACGTCGCTGCAACGTTCCACCCAACCATAGGCCAGCGTGCTCCTTAATCCCTCAGCAATGTTGCCACCCCCGAGCTAGGCATGATTCTCCAAGGAATAAGGGAACTAGCAGGCTTACACATAGCCAAGGATGTACAAAACACAGCCAAGCCAACACAGTTGGGTTTATCAGGCCATTAAAGAACTGGAGAGGGAAAATTGCTAAGCTGGTGAGCTCATTGCAGAGCCAAGAACACCTACACCAGAACTAGCCTGACCTCTAAGACACCCAAACACACCCAACACAAGGAATCAGTCCCTTCTCTGCTACACAGTCCCTCAGGCCCTGCATTCCTTTCCAGTGCTATTCAGGGGTGATGGAGAAGAAGGCCAGCCCTCTAGCTCTGTCTGTGTGGTTCCTAGCCACCAGGTTTATCAAGCAAATCTAAGCCAACATCCTTGCTCCTCTCACAGTCCGAAGACCAACCATTGCACTCAGGCAATCAATTTAGCTATCACAGCTTAAACAAGGAAAATGGTTTATGAGTCGTTCTTGGCCCTCTTGTGGCCAAAACGACTCCCAAAAATTGAATTACACAGTCCCAACTAAACAGTAAACATGGGGAAAGAACAACAATTCCAATCTCAGCATTAAAATGACGGAAATTACACAACCATACCTGTCTGTAAGGGGAACATACAGCTAAGGACGTGAATGGCTCTTTTCAGGAAAATCATGGGTGAAAACGCACAGCTCTCAGCTCGCCATGTGCACCCCAAATAGAAGAATACCTGTGCGTGGGAAAACAATCTGACCCAGTGAGAAAAGGAACAGACAATGGAGGTCCTACGTGAGGAAAAATAGCTTCGTTTTTGTTCGTGGATGAACAAACAACAGGAAGGATGTGAATTTGCAGTGTGTGGGTGTTTTTCCACTCGTGGAGAGAAGAAGAAAATGTCTGCGTGAGGGGATGGACAGCAAAATCATGGGTAGAGTGTGCGTGTGGGTGAGGACTGACAGTCCTACCACACCCATTCCTAGACAATAACTGCCTCAACTGCCAGCAGAGATTCTTAATGAAGGTGGTTGGGAGTAAAACAAGGGAAGAAGACACATGGATTTTCTCTCATTGTCCAAGGTTAAACAAATTTCCCCCACATCCTTATCCTTGTGAAAATCATGCCCCTTTTGATTTAGTTGTTGCGATCGTAGCTGGTCGGGTTCATTTAATTAATTATAGATGCATATTTACATGATGACCAACATAATATATGCCGCATGCCCCGATATACCATCGGTGATGAATTTAAATCTAAACATTAGCATTATAACCAATCAATGGTGGGGCCTTGGCCTTTAGCTCCACACCATGATCATTTACGATATATACATCATATACATCTAATGCAACAGGGTCAAAACCGGGGCATTACACTCCCCCTTCTTGCAGCGTTGACCTTTCTTTCCTACTATCACTGCAGATATTTCCATTTCCTTTCCCCATTGGTTTACAACTTCTTTACTTATCCCATGTTTTTGAGGTTTTTAAAGAATGGAAACTCCTCTACTTTGACATGTTTTCCCCCCATGTTTACATGAACCTCCTCTCTAAAAATAGAAAATAAAAAATTTGGGCCTCCCTGAGCGATTACGTAACTAGACCCAACCAATATTCTTTTCAATATCCTTTTAAATTATAAAGTCAATATTGGTTTCATTATTAAACATTGATGTTCTTACATTTATTAATATTAAATTAGTTATGTTCTATTCTCATATAATAACCAATCATTTTAATTTGAAACATATAAAATTATTTTGTATTATCTTTAATAATTTGATATTATTATCCTTATCTACTTAATATGATCTTTCTCATATATATGTGTACACACACACTCATGCTAATTGCAATGGAAATATCGTTTCATAATAGTTTTTTTTCTAAGACTAACTGTAAAGGATATAAAAGCTAATACCTTAACATAAATCAAATATTTCAAGAATTTGATAATTAATGTATTTAGTTTAATCAATTAATAATTACTTTCTGTAATTATTAATGGCTTACTACTTCAAATTAATAATAATAGTTAATAGTATTTAGGTTACCGACATGACTTAGATTCTTTTAGGACATTAATGATATTTCTTAGCACTCTTGTCAAAGCTAGGATATTAATCGTATCTAGTGACATAATTTAATTTTACTAATAGCCCAGTTTAATAATACATCAATTTATATTGTTAACTAGACTTTAAGTGTTCACGAAACCCCTATGGAAATTAGACACTAACATGAGTGTGTAGGAAGAAGCTTAAAATTTGAAGTAATCAAGTGAACAATTATTTTTACTCAAGTGTCTGGGGCACTTAATATGACACCCTTCATCCAATGACATGGCTTCCCAAACATTTACTCCTCCCCCTAGTGGATTCATGCCTCATTCATTCAGTTGAGTCAAGCTTTCAATCTCCTAACTTTACATAATAAAATTACAACTAGGAAATGCACAAAACTTAAAGTACTTTGTCGTCATGGTTGTGTATTTGTATTTTTGGTTTTAGTAGAATTGATGTAATAGAAAAGTTCTTACATACTACCCCCCTTAAAAGTAACACCGCCCTCAATGTTCATGTATTTCAAACTTGCTTTGTAACTTCAACTATGTTTGCAAATATCTTTTTTCAACTATCTTTCATGCCTTCTTTCATTTCCTAACCTGTGATTTACACATGCAATTCTAGAACATTACAAAACTTTAGCATACATATTATGCAAAACATGAATTTTTCAAAGTAAAGAATAAGACAAATAATACTTTCACTTACAATATATTGTATTTTCTTTCATGGAAATTCTTTTTTCGTTCACTTTACTCAAAATATTTAATTGATTCACTTGCATATATGTCAATCATTCATATCCTAAGAAAATAATAATTTGAGATAAAATGATCCATTCATGTTATTTCCATGCATATTACCTTCTCATTTTCAATTTTCACATCCATACCTCTGTATGGTAGCATTTTCCCCAAGTGCTTTTAATAATGCTCCACTATGTTGATTCATCATAGAACATAACATAAGCATAATTCATAAGTGTAACATGGTTTTCATAAAATATAAAATGCATGCTAATTTAAAGTTTAAGTCCAATGCACATGTCAGTCAATACTCTCATCTTGTTTCTCAAACTATAACAATCATATCAAGTTGTTATGACATGCTTCCAAACAAAATGTGAAATACATAAAGCTTCAACATAATAAAAAATACAGATATATGTATCTCTTGTTCACATTTAACATGAGAGCATGCACCTCATACACAAATTCAGCTTGAAAATTGATCTTCCATAGTTTTCACTCAACATCAATTAGTACTGATGTTCCAGATTCCTTCTGACACATCATCGATTAACTGAGATGCTTCAAAGTCTTATCAACTCATCATCAATTACTAGTGGTGCTTCGAGAGTTAGTCCAACTCATCATCACTTTATGTATGCATTTCATCGAGCTGAGTCAAGCAGTTAGAGGACACCGACTTAGGGAAAATTATTTAAACATTTATTAAGTAGACTTGCCATAGGATCCGTTTATGATGCATTTTGGATTTCTGTAATGCCGGTCCCTTTCTAATCCCATAAACTCTTGGCTAAGATATTGAAGATCCACTTCCCATAAACTCTAAGCAGTATCTCAGTGCTCAATTAGGAAATCCAGGATCAACTTATATCGTTGAAATGGGAATATTTGCCTCTGCAATCCCCCTTATCTATTGTTCATTTGAATTACAGTTTGGCTCCATTTCTACAAGGGTGTTTTCAATTATTTGGGATATATATATATATATATATATATTATTTCATGTCTTTTTATTATTTACTTGTTCCAAATTTTTATGCTCTGATCTTTTATATTAGTGTCAAACCAAGTGGTCATGGCTTAAAGTAATTCACTCTAGAGGTGACAAGTCTCTAGAGGAGACTTAATAGCTCTATAAATCTCGAATTCCCCTGGTTAATATTACAACAATAATGTTTAAATCATTATATCTACTTTGTTAAACTTTTTCTTTCTGAATATATTTTTTTATTTCTTTTTAGATAAGTCTTCTTCCTACTAACATCCTTGACCCCCTCTTATCATAGGATATCATTTCCAATAATCGACCATCCTTCTTATATATTTTTCTCATAGCTTCACTTGTCTAACTGTAAATTAGTATTTGCATCATACAAGGACTTCCCCATCTCAAAATCCATCTTAAGTCATACACATGCATTTTTGAACTGTACATATCAATCATTTTTTAGTACAATTCCAAGCAATCAAAATTTTGATTTATTTCTATCATACTTTCCAAATCGCATAATCGATCATAACCAATTCCAACTTTTAGCAATGTTCTAACCACTGGTTTTAAAAACAAGCATGATGTAACCATTTCCATATGAAATTCAAATCTACTTTTTTCTTTTACTTTTCCTACAACATAAATTCTTCCTCCTCATAGAGAGGTAACTTATATAATTCAATCTGAATTCATTATTAAAATGGTTAATACCATCATTAGTGAAATAATGTTTATCTCATTCATTGATTTCCATTACATTCACCTTAGCTTGTTGAAGTTTCCAATAGTCATTGTACCTACATAGTACACTAGCATCTTCTTGCAATATATCATAACTACTTTGAAAAAACACTTAAATTGGAAACTAAAAACATTTTTTTTTAATTGACACACTTGCATTATTTGTTAAGATTAATGTATAAATTTCATGCATAACTTATGTTATCTATGCATAATTTATTTAATATTTCAATTACGTAGTCTTTATGCGCTATCTTGTCAAAACCAAGCATATGTACCAACCATTTATCCTTGCATTATTTTTTCGTCAATTAAGACATTACTTGTCTATTAACCTTCGTCTCATAATAGTAAACACATACTTACTTATTTCCAGAATTGAATAATCTCTTTATTGTTTTCATCATGACTACTCCTTCATGTTATCGTTTTGGAAATTATTCACATGATGTACTCAATAACACAATACATTAACTGAGCATAACATTTGTTTACTTTGTTTAACATATATTTATATTTATTCGCATACTCTTCTCATACTTAAGAGCCATGGTTCATTCATGCATCTTTAAATCATAGCATGTATAAAATCAATATTTTGTACATGTATCATCGTTGTCTTAGTTTGTCAGTTCAACTCCTTTTTCAGAGACACCATATTAGTATTTCAATGTATGAAAATGAGCATTACCTTACTATGTATTTTCCTTCCATCATTCTTTATGATCATTTTCTTTGTCACATGAAAAAATAAGACGTGTTCCGTGATGCTTGAGAAAATATATAATCTTCAAATATATGTAAGAATTCTCTTTTAACTAAATCAAGTCGTGGATCATATACATCACTTATTATTACTGCATAAATTATTTTTGTTATTATGACAACTAATCACTACACTTCATACCATACATACCACCATGCATTATTTTAGGAAGGTTGTAAGTATTCCAGTTGACATGTTTTATTCATGACATTTAAGGAGTTTAACCATAATGTATAGCTTTTACCTTAAGATCACTCTAGACCAATTCAAATTATGCATCATAGATTAGATCATCATTCTCTCTTTCATTCATATATGTTTCAATGATTCAAGTGTCTTTCATTGTCTTTGATACACAATTATAAAAACCATGAATTTAATTTATCATATCAAGCTTATCTAAATAATTTTACATACTTTGACTATTATTCTTAACGATCACTAAGAGATTCTAATATGATGCTTGAAATCTTACTTTATATACATTGTGCATATAATTAAATTGAACAATTAGGAAGAACAATTTTCATGTATCAATCAATATTTGACAAATGAGAAAACTACTTACAAATATGAAGGTGATTCCATAGGTCACACAATGTTGCAACCACGACGCTGATACCACTTGTAACATACACAATTTCTTGACTCTAATTTCTGAGAAAATGGGGTACATTTTTTTTCTTTTACCTTAGTTAAACAACCAACATGGTTAGTCCCGATGGTTACATGACAAGGTCATTGATAGTGATCTACTCCATAAACCTAGATGTAAAGAAACACCTAAAATCACCTTATCTATTTAAATCTGTTACCCTTATAAGTCCATATCATAACATCTTTCGTTTCAATATTAGTTAAAGTCGTAAAATAATTTCACATAACCTATCTACTTGTACATTTCAATGAAATACTAGAAAGACAAAAAAAAGTATATACCTCCTTCTATACATTATATTTAGTCTATAATGATTAATAGAGTCCATAGTTATAACCCTATGCATTTTAAGTCACATTTCATTATTTCTAATATGTAAAATGTATAATTGAATCTAAGACTTGGTCGTGTTGTAACATCAAGGGAGCTATAATTCAAATATATATTTATAACCTAATCTTATTCACTATGACGCAATTATTTCAAAGAATTTCTTTACTTGAAAACACCATTGACTACTTAAATGATTAATCAAGCACATACTAGCTAATATCAACCATACTATGAATGCAAAACTATTTAACACCCACTAAATTTATAGTCATGAATTTCACTTACTAGTCTAAGTATAATGATGCTGATGATCCTATGAATTCTCAACATCAATTATTACAACCAAATAAAGATCATTAAGAATGACTATTAACTCAATAAATTACATCCCTCTCACACATCTAATACAAATGGGAATAAAAATACACCATATACGTTTTAAATAACAAAAATCACATAATTATTTGATCATATGAAATTAACGAGTAGTTTAACAAAACAACTTTCACATGCATGCTTATTAACAAGCCGAATTCTTTGAATGTGGTATGAAACATCTTATAAACTAAACTGTATATTAAAGACATGTATAAACATAACAAGATAGGAAATTAGTCATAAATTATGATCTAACCATCTAATCTTAAGAAACTAATGACACCAAATAAGTTTTCTTAAACATTAAAATTCACATTTATAACAAGTATAATATACTTAAGTAGTAATTATCGTCACCCTAAAACATATTAATTAATCATAACAATCGTTAGGTACTTATCTTAAGAAGGTAGACTTTTGTAGCTGAAGGAAACTTACCTAAACATATTTACCTTGGCGACTGAAAACTCAACTTTGAATTTCCCCCATCCATCTGACCCTATTCGATGTTCATTCCATCCACCAAAGGGTCACCCCTGAGGAGGAATGAATCCACTAGGATAAGGAATAAGGGAATCCTATACACTTTATTTCTTAATGCTTTAATTGAATCTTTACACATGTTCATCTTACTAGGATTTTGGGTGAACTCGGGCCTCACACCAGAGGACTCATGATCTTGTTTTAAAATATTCTCAGAAGAATCTTATTTAAATGTTTTGACCAAGTAGGACTTACTATATTCATTTACTCATAATATTTAACTCTGCATCAATTCTCCTTGGATATTTAGTTTTATAATTACTTTTCCCAAATAAAAATCGATTTGGACCTTTAAATACAAAACATAACAATCTTTCTTTGATGGGAACGATTTTTCCAGAAACACCCAACTTCAAGTTATGCAAGGTGGAGTCATTCAAAATTTTTCTTCCTAGCTAAAGTTCAATGACATTGCTAACAAATGTTAAATGGGTCATTCTTCCAAGGAGAGACACCCAACCTTCTTATTAAACTGAGAGGTTTTAAATTATTAATGCATTTAAAAATTTTAGGTTGCCATGCTATTGCTCCGAGCCCAAAATATAGGAAAGTACATTTCCCTTCAGGATTAACTCGGGAAGATTGATTTTATTCCCGACATGCAAGAGTTGAAATAAAAAAATAGCTAGAAGTTTTCCTTGAGGATCTCAGGAAAAATGTTTTTATCAGCTTCTAATAAATGTGAGGAAAAGTTCGACATCAAACCTTTATCAAGAAATCCAAAATCGTTTTTCTTATAAGTATTCATTTTCGGCAAGGTTTCCATATCAAAAATTTAATCAACAAAATTCAAAAATGTTTTTATTAAAAGGGTTCATCTCAGGCAAAACCTTCACATGAAAACTTTTAGCAAGGAATCAAAACACACACAAAACAGTTTTACCTTCTCAGCAAGATTTAATAAATACCAAGTAATGTTTTTCAACATGGGCATTTGGGAAAACACATGTAAAACATTTTTACCTTCTATGGAAGATTTAATAAATGCCAAGCAACATTTTCTGGGCATTTAAATACAAGAAAAACGTTTTCAGTTTTGGCATTCAGAGATATATAAATGAGCCTACTCATTATAGGAAAAAAAAATTTCAAATCCAAACATTTACCAGGCAATCCAAAACGTTTTCAAGATAAAACCCATTCACCAGGAAATCCGAAAACATTTTGTAGATCAAAATCATTCACCACGAAATCCAAAAATGGTATCAATATCAAAGCCATTTCCCGAAGATCCAAAAATGGTTTCCAGATCAAAACCATTCACCGAGAAATTCAAAAACATTTTCGAGATCAAAACCATTCACCACGCAATCCAAAAACATTTTTTCAGATCAAAATCATTCACTAGGCAATCCAAAAATGTTCTCCATATCAAAACCATTTACCAGGCAATCCAAAAAATGTTTTTCTTGCAAGGATTTATCTCATGCAAATATATAAATAAATCTAGTCATTTCATAGCTTATCGCTTGCAAGGATATTTTTCTAAGAATACTTCTAAAGAATATGAAAGCTAAAATCTTCGCATAAATAAAATATTTCTAGAATTTGATAATTAAAGTATTTAGTTTAATAAATTAATAATTACTTTTTGTAATTATTAATGGCTTACTATGTCAAAATAATAATAATACTTAATAGTATTTAGGTTATTGACACAACTTACCTTCTCTTAGCAAGTTAGCGATATTTCCTAACATTCTTGTCGAAAGAAGCTAGGATATTAATCATATCTAGCAATATAATTTAATTTTACTAATAACCATTTAATAATACATCGGTTTAAATAATTAACTAGACTTTAAGAGTTCACTAAAACCCTACGGAAATTAGCCACTAACGTGAGTGTGTAGGAAGAAGCTTAAAATTTTAAGTAATCAAGTAAAAAATTACTTTTACTCAAGTGTCTATGACACTTAAGATGACACCCGTCATCCAATGGCATGGATTTCCATCCATTTACTCTTCCCCCCTACTGGATCCATGTCTCATTCATTGAGTCGATTCAAGCTTTCAATCTCCTAACTCTACATAATAAAATTACAAGTAGGAAATGCACAAAAGTTACAGTACTTTGTCATCATGGTCGTGTCTTTGTATTTTCAGATGTAGTAGAGTTGAGGTAATAGAGGAGTTGTTACAGTTCCAAATTGAAAATAAACAATGATTGAAAAAATATAAAAAAATAGCCAGTATCTTACAAATGCATAGACAACCCATTTAACAAGAAAAAGTGGGGGATAACAGGTAGTTGAAGCACATACAATCGACGATTACAACTTCGCATAGAGAGAACAAGTTACAAAATTCATTACGACAAGTTAATTAGTTGTACTAATATTGACATAACAATTAATAGAATATTGAACCAATTAGTGACCCATTGGTCCATATTTATGTGGATGGGATTATTAAAATGTCATCCACGGAAAAATACTAAAAAATTAATACGGTATGGATTCATGTTCTTTGGTTTGAAAGAAACATACATAGGTTTTTTATTCCCCTCACTTTATAGGGATCAAAAGTAAATTTTTCTACTCGGATTAATTTTCCTTAAGGAGGTAGTGGACTTCTCCATTCTATAGTCCAAAATTTGGTGAGTTTCCCTTTTTTTTGGTATTCCGCTAATGAAATATATATTTCTTATTTTAAACACTAAGAAGGGTTATGCTTATGGAACATTTTGTAAGTTATTATGTGTGTTTATGTTCCTATCTATCTCTTATTCCTAACCTTTCATAAGATTATTTCATTGATTCATCAATAGTGGCAATTCACACAATTTTCTTTAAAACTTTGGTAAAAAAGAATGATGGCATTGTAGTTCATTCTTACATGACCAAATCCTTATACTGTATTTTCACTAGAGGCAATGACATTGGAAACACTATATTTTCAATTGTTATCATAAAATTTGAATATCATACTTTTCACAACTTAAGTAGTGCTTCATCTTAATTGTAATTGGTTTGGAATTTTTAGTATTGAACATGCATTGGAATGTTAAATGTAATTCATTGAAATCCAAAAAATTAAATTTGAATAATTGTTGGAAGAATAATATAATTATAAATAATGTTGAACATTTTTCATATCATGTTAATATTGTGTGGATGAATCTCAAATTTTGGCTAAAACATAACAATATGATGAGTTTATTTCAAAATATTGACATAAAGGCTTGTTATGAATAATGATATTTTTTAAATTAAAGCAATCCATAATTCACATATTTCTGGTGATTGTTATATGAGAATGGAACATGGAAATAATGGTTTTTTTTTGCTATTATGGGCACTATTAATACTTTACAACTTTTGTAGAGTCTCATTATTTCTATGATAATCATTAATTAAATGAAGTAATTATTATTTTTGAATATTCTAAGCATTTTCAAATTTATAACTCAAGATCAATAAAGTCTCATTATTTCTATAATAATTCAGAATTAATTAACAAATATTTCAGGAAATAATTGCTCTTATTTGTTGATAAAACTTGTATCGTTTCGGGCCTGTTGGCTCTTGTTTGCTGATAAAACTTATGTATCGTCCATCACCCCTTAATGTCACATGAAAAACAATGTTCACGACATGATTTGTAATCGTAATTTTTTTTTTTATCTAGAACATTCTCACATCACTGAATGTGAATGAATTTTGATTATAATTGGGTAATTTGTTAGAAAAATTGGTTATGAGTTTTTACTACGAATCAGTGAGAGGGTTATTATGTTCAAAGTGATGATGTATATTTAGAAACTTTTGCTTAAAAAAACTTACATTAATTTAGTTTAGAGGGTTCACATAAATGAGTATTATCCTACCACCTCTATAAAAGAAAGAAATATTTATATTATATAATAAAAAGTGAAAAATATACGTTATCATATAATTTGATTAAAAATAATAATAATCATATAAAATTTGTTTATCAACTATGTAGTGAGTTGAAAGGTAAAAATAGATAGACAATGATAGTCTTAATTTTATCTCATGCCTTTTGAGGAGGTACACATCACATTTTCAATAATGTAATTCGTGTATTTAACTTTGAGATGTCTTAAGGACGAGGGAGTGATGTCAAGTATGTGTATTTAACGTTGAGATATCCCAAGGACAAGGGAGTGATGTTACTTGAGATAATCCATGAAGGAGGGAGTCGAGGATCAAAATTGACCCCTTTCGAGCCGTTCCAAAAGGGTTTTAGCCCTTACTAGAAGTGTAAAGTTGAAATTTTCCTTCAAAAAAGATTTAAAATCTGAATTTTACTCTTCCATTAATAAGGNAAAATTGAACCCTTTCGAGCCGTTCCAAAAGGGTTTTAGCCCTTACTAGAAGTGTAAAGTTGAAATTTTCCTTCAAAAAAGATTTAAAATCTGAATTTTACTCTTCCATTAATAAGG
>LPNX010121928.1:44964-71802 GCA_001517045.1 Pseudotsuga menziesii
ACATAATTCACATCAACTTTTCAAAAGAAGGTCAACATTTGAAATTACCCATCCATATAAATTTCTCAAGATGTTGAAATTCCCATGCTATAATGTTCAACTCATCATTCAAAATGTTGGAAATATGATAAATTATAATCATTCACTCACTCATGCCATACACTCACTGCTTAGCTGTGCAAGATGACTAGTAATGACTAATGACTATGAGGCACTGGCCATCGAGATATGGCTCTGACTCCCGAGTCACTTGCGGCTGGAATCTAAAGTGTGACAATGTCAACGAATACGACTATAACAACAAAGAACAACTACTAGTCTACAATTAGGCCCGAAACGAGATCAAAACTTTGTGCTTACTAACTATGTGAACCTTGCCACCAATGTCCAGTCTTTCTTCATCAAAATGGAATCCAAAAGGCTGGTTTGATGCGTCCTCCTCTACACGACTTCATTTCTTGCATGAATATCACAGACTCACAACAAATATAAACAACACTCAATGTCATGCAAATACAAATAATGGCATGTAGCGAGGATCACAAATTGTGCAGAAGTCGATTTATGCATTGCTATAGAGGGGTGTCATTGTGCACATGATATTGAGAAACAATGATTTATAAAAATCATTTGGATGAAACCACATGCACAATGGTTATTAATAAAATTAAAAAAACAATGTTTGACTAGAGAATAGTCTTCAATTCGATGGTGGCATGATGATGATGTAATCTCACTTTGTCCTTCTGAACATTTGTGATTTCTCACAACATTTGTCCTCAATGCTCGCCACCAAAATACATATTAAAAATACATTTCTTTACATCCTCTTCCTTTTAAATCCTCATCTCATAGTGATAAAGAAGGATTATTATGCATGCACATCCCCACCTTATAATATCAATTGGGTCAAGGCGCGAAGACAACCATAAAATATGAAATGTGTTAAGACGCAAAAAGTAAGAGACAAGTATAAGTAAGTATTATATTAAATTTTCCATATAAGTATTTAATTGACACTATCAACTGAGATTTGACACGTTGGATTGTAGTGATCTTATTATCAGTCCTTACCAATGTGATTGCAAGGAATTCTTTGAAGGTGAAGTCCATAATATTAGGTCATATTCTTCATTATCATGCCTTTTGGTAAGACAATAAGGAGGGTAGTGGCCTGCATCAACATGGAAAATGGTTTTGATAAAAAGGTATACACATAAATTGTTTTCATTAAATAACTTAAATTTATTACCAATTACTGTTGATTCGCTGAATTGTGGACTGGTACAAAATACAACAAATTTTAGAGCCTCGAGCATTTAATTACACACACCTAGAACTTTCTCAAATCTAGCCATTAATAAAGTTCTTTTGGTAATTTGGTTCAATTTGAAAGGAAGATTTTTCAGATTCAGACATGCAGTGAGTTGCAAGGCTTCAATGGACTTAGGCTTGATTCCATTTCCCCTCGATCCCATGGATGTATGCTTTCACGACAAGTGTTGAACAACAAAATTTGATGCCCCTACCCCGGTTATGCTAGCATTGCTAACTTGCTTGATATGTGAGATTTTTTTGTTTATGTTTTCTTAGTTGTGTATTATTTTTTCTTGGGTCTCCAATCCCCATCATTCTTACATCTCTCAAGCTTGGATTATTTCCCTCTCTCTGGTTTGAATTAAGTTTTTGGTTGGTTATATATATAGAGAGAGAGATTGGTTGTAGGTCTATCTAACAGTCTACAATCCAGATATACCAATAACTTGTAAATATGACTTAGTAAAAACCAAAACATCCAGAAACAACAATATTACTGACATCTGCCATGCATCTCAATGAAAGGGCTCTGGAGACGGTTGACCTCTCCGCCCGCCCGCGCTGCAGGAGGGATGTTCCATTCATCGCCGCTGGCCTGCGCTGCAGGAGGAATGGTCCATTCATCGCCGCTGGCCTGCGCTGCAGGAGGGATGCTCCATTCACCGCCATTAATGATGCATTCATCACAGTGGCCATCTCAACTGAATAACTTATTTCTGTTTGCGAAGCAACGAGACAGTGGACAGATCAAGCTGCAACTAATAAGTAATAAATAAAGAAGAGTATAAGCGCCTATTGAGACTCTGGGAACTGCTTGTAGTTATATATATACAGGATTGGCGTGACGTGTATTATGAAAATTCCAAGATCATCCAACGGCGAGCATTCCGCCAAGTTGGGGTTCCTCTTCCTCGCAATATATTTCCACATGGTTGGATGAGATCCTCCACTGATTAACCGCTTGGCCGGATCCCAAATTTTATTTGTCTTGGTTTGGTTTACCTGACATAGAACAGACAGATACGGGTATATATCTCGTGTTTCTGAGAAGTGCTATAAAGTGCATCTCAGAACAGAGAAATCTGGTTGGGTCACCTGCTTCCGTAAAGTATGGAGACGTCGAAACTCTAATAACTGCAGCCACCTGTTTGGATTATATGTATGGAAGCAAATCCTACCGACTAAATTTTGGAGTAAGCTCAAGTCCAGGTGCACTTAAAATTTGGCGAGTCTTTTTTTTCCATAATGTGGAGGAAATTGTTTAAAAGTAGGGTGTCCCAAGGTTAATGAGGGAGGGTCTTAAATCTATTTATGCAATTAAAATTGTAATTTTAACAATGAAAATTTCATTTTCAACAACAAATTATGTGACTAGATTAGGGCCAAACTTACCTGAAAAGATGCAATTTTGAATATTATTTTCAAAATCTATTAGATATTTTCATACCTGTAGCCACCTGGATGTGGGGAAGCAAATCCTCAATGTCCATTTCTGTTGGCTAAAGGTATCCTTTATTTTGGATATTATTTTCACATCTATTAAAGGTATATATTTTAAGCTTAATTTTATTTTTAAAATATGAAGTTACTTTTACTTATTTTGAATTTTGTTATTATTTTTATTAATAATATTAGGTAGAGCTGTTGGTAGAATGTTAATTTTGAAAATTCTAAAAGTTTTCAAACATGAAGACCATGAAATTAATTATTTTAAAAAAAAAATTAATTGATTTTATATAAAGCATGACAAATTAATATTAATATGAAAAAAAAAGTTACCTCAATCTATAGGGTAATTTAAATTCTTATGAGTACACGACAAGCTATTACTCCATATACAACTATCTAAAAATAATTTGCTATGCAAGGGCTACCTTCTACAGTTTTATTACTATATATTCTCATGAATTCACCTAACACTACTATTTTTTTCCCTAAATTAAATCAACACAGAGTACAACAACATAGAACAACATTCAACCATTTTAAAATATAAACGTAGTTTCTCATTTAAAGAATAAAATTGACCACAGTAACGACTAAGTTTACATTCTCAACAATTTCCTAAAGAGGCTGATAAAGAACCCCCAAACCCCACAAAATGTACGAGCTTCACTCCATCCACAAACCCTGGAATTTTCAAATGGAAATCAATTACAAACTATAGACACAGATCAACCAAATCCCTTCAAAATCCACAACAACCAATGAGATGGCTAAGGGGCATTGTGTATGGGCTTACGAGGTGGTGGATTGATAGCTTATTCCCTGACCACAGTAGAAAGCTGGTCCACAACTGAACGTGCCATGAAAACTATTCAAACATAAGATTTCGTCTGAAAAAATAATGAACTAGTGAATGATGGTAATCTATAGGAAGGGAAATTACCATAGGTCTTCTAAAAACAACCTTGCAACTCCTTGTCCATGCTTTGCCTCTGCTAGCAAAAGCCCCAACCACGAAGCTTTCTCCCCTCCTAAACTTCACCATGCAAATGAGAGGAATCGAAACCCTAGTTTTGTGTTTAATCCGGTTCCAACGTGGAGGAAGCCACACAACCATCACATGGCTCATCTTAAATGTGACTGATCTGCTTCACTATAGATTAGATTTTTATCCCTTCCATATAGTTTATCCTTGCTCATTATTGGTTGTGTTTTACACCAAGCCCTTAAACCCTTAGTGTTTGGGGTTTAGAACCTTTTTGTGTGCCAGGTCGTGTCCCCTCTTTAGTGCACATTCACAACCTAGGCTCAGCGATAGAACACCTGTGAAAAGATGAATACATGATGCATTAGTTCGCAAGAACTAAGTAAGCCCAAGTTGTAGGAGTTTCCTTACCTTTCCATTTGAGTTGTTAGGTAAATCCAGCCACTCCTCCCCTCTAGAAGCAGATTAAGCTATCCACATAACTTTAGTAAAACAAGACTAGGTTATGTATTTAAAATATACCTTGCAAACCAGTATGAACCAATAAACGACATCAAGATACAAAAACATAAGTATACAAATAAACGACATAAAGATACAAGAACATAAGTATACAAATAAATGACATAAAGATAGAAGAACAACAATATATAAATGAACGACAATATATATCATCGCAATTAGTAAACCATGTGATAACCTACATTAAGAAAACTAAAACATGAACATAGGTATTGTGTCCTATTAAATTGTTACAACACTAAAGATTAGTATAGATGTCCCTCTGATCTTAGTAGTTTTATTGACATTACACATTTTTTTATTTACAATTTTTAGGGATAGTACAAGTGGTATTAGAGCCCATCTTCAACACTTAGAGACCTTATGGGAGCTACTAACCATCCATTGCAGAAATAAATATTAAAAAAATACTTTATTTGTGATTTTGTAAACTACCAGAAGATTATTTGTTACTAACTCTTTCAATTCCGTATATAAATAATAGTCCAAATCATGGGAACATAAGAGAACAATAGTTGATAAGGGAACCTAAACTCCCTAACCTGAGAAGAAGAAATCCTAGTGGAACTAAATTCTTACCTAATGAAGACTATACAGACTCTACACGCATATCTACATATTTTTAAAGATGATAACATGAATGAAAGAAGTGAACATAAAACAATAAATGAATCTTTACTTCAGAACTTGACAGGAGTAAATCCTCATGGACAGACTACCCAATCAACAAAAAAATCCAAGGAAAATTATCACGATAAAATAAGGACCAGCAGTCCAAAGGAGGAGGGAAGATAATAACACACCCTTGAGTTCATAGAAAAATAATATCCCAGTTCTTCGAGTGATGGCTCACCCTCTCGTTGCAAGAAAACGCAGAAAAATAATGATATACTTCAGGGAGAATTTTGAAATATGAAAGCCCCAACTTATGAACGGGAAATGAATACCAGAGAGAAGGACAAAGAATGGATCCTAGGTATGAATAAATAATTTTGAGTACATAATCACTCTAGCAAGATTAAATCCCTGCTATACATTTACAACTTAAATGGAAAAGATGCTAGATGGTGGAGAGACCCAAAACATACTAAGAGAAATGAAGTAAAAGAGATCAGATGGAGTATTTTCTGTAGAATATTCTAGGAAAAGTTCATGTCTAAGAGATTCGTTAACATAAAAGTAAAATAATTCCATGAATTAAAAGCGGTCTCCTTAACTATGGATTCATTTATCAACATTTTTTTGGATTTGCTACATTACGTACCTTACATAAAGGATGAAAAGGTTAAGATACAACAGTTTTTGGGATGCCTCCCTCCAAAATTTTTGAGAGAGAATTCCATTTGACAAGCCTAAAACTATGGACACCACCTTGCACAAGGCTAGACTTTGTTATGAACATGGACAACTAAGACATAAAAATATGATCAGAAATAAAGACAAATTTAGGTCCTTCTTAGACAATCGCAAACTCCGTTCTAAGGCACATCCCTACCAGAAACAGAAAAATATTTTTCCGTCTAAAATAAATTTCAACAAGACTGGTGCTTTAATAAATGTGTCCGCACCATATGTCAACAGACCAATAGCAAACAGAGGGGCCAAGGTTTCCCCGCTATAGGTTAGCAGCTGGAAGTGTCAAGAGCCCCATTATGCTATAGATTTCCCAAACAATACTATTGGATTCCCACACAACTTACAAGAAGATCCCACATTAAAGGACATAGATAGTAAACCTAGGATCTATGCATCACTTGACGACCGACACGTACACCATCAGGCCACTATGGTCAAAATAGAAGGTAAAGTTTTGAACACTTCTATTTTAATTTTAATTGATTCTAGTTCTTTCCAAAGTTAGTTTTCTCCCATCATTTCTAGAACATGTAAACTAAACAAAGAGAAACATGTGAAACCGTGGATGGTACAACTAGCCAATGGCACTAAAATAAAAAGTTTCATATCTAGTAAAAGATTGCGACATAGACATGAACGATTTTTCAACTAGGGTAGAGCTAAATATCTTACTTTTAGGGTCATATGATGTACATATCAGAATGGAGTGGTTGGAATAACACCATGTCATGCTTGATTGTTTAAATAGGTCAATCTTATGCACGAACATCCAATGAAATCAAAGAAATATTCAAGGCATACCAAAGAAGGCATTAGAGGAAATTTCAACTCAAAATGGGCCTTTCAACCCTAATTCAAATTCCATGTCATCATGTGTTAGCCAATAAAATTGCTCAAGAAATTTGAAATACCATATAGGTCTTAAAAAAAAATTTAATATAATTTTGGGGATAGGTATCATAAAAAACTACTTTTTATGTTCGTATTTTTGACATATCTCTTTGTGGTTTTACTCAAATTTCAATCAGGAGAGCTCGTTGGATGCAGAATTAAGTTATTCATCCAATGAGTACCCACTATGCATACTTTTTATAGACCCCACTACCCCAAAAAAAATAAATACCTGAAAAAATTTGATCATGATCCAACGAGTACCCACTCTGCATACTTTTGACGGACCCAACTACCCCAAAAACAAGAAACACCTGAAAAAACGTGATGATGATGTCATCATAAAATTTTTTAGGTGTTTCTTGTTTTTGGGGTAGCAGGGTCCATCAAAAGTATGCGGAGTGGTTATCCGTTGGATGTGGAATTTAATTCTACATCCAACGAGTTCTCTCGATCGAAATTTGAGTAAAAACACAGGGAGATATGTAGAAAATACGAACAAAAAGTAGTTATTTTATTTTCTTCCTCCAAAATTAATAAATATTATTTTATTATTTTAACTGTTATTTTATTATTTTCCTTAGGAGGCCCATTTTGAGTTGAAATTTCCTCTAATGTTTCAGTGAGACATATATTTTCCTTACAAGCGAAGAAATGTTCAAGGAAGGGATGCAAATTTTTTGCAGTTAACCTCCAGGATGTAGAAGCTGAGAGAGAACAAAAAATTGAATACTTTCTGGTTGTCAAAGAATTCAAAGATGTATTTCGTGAGGAAATACCAAGAATACCACCCAAGAGGGACTTGTATTTTTCCATATATTTAACACCGGGACCAGTATTGGATTCAAAATCCCCATATCGCATGAGCACACCAGAGTTGGTAGATCTCAAGTTACAACTACATGAATTGAGAGAGAAGGGTTATATTCAACCTAGTGTGTCTCCTTAGGGAGAATGTATACTATTTTTTAAGAAAAAGGACGGTACAATGCGAAAGTGCATCGACTATCGATAACTCAACAAGATGATCATCAAGAACTCTTACCCACTCCCTAAGATCGATGAATTGTTCGATCAAGTCGAACGGGAAACAATATTTTCAAGATTTACTTGCGATCCAGAGACCACCAGGTAAGAATATGTGATGATGATATACCCAAAACTGGATTTCATACTCGATACAACCATTATGAATTTGTGGTAATTCCTTTCGGGATACTCATTGCACCTGCCAATTTTATTTTCATGATGAACAATATTTTCAGTGAATACCTGGATAAGTTTGTATTAGTATTTATAGATGATACACTAGTTTACTCAAAGAGTAAAGAAGAACATGAAGAGCATCTTCGAATAGTACTACGAGTGTTACAGGAAGACTAAATTTACACTAAGTTTAAAAAATGTGATTTTTAAAACCACATATACAATACATAGGTCACAACATTTTCAAGAAAGCGATAGAGGTCGACCCAGAAAAGATTAAATCCATCGAAGAATGGCCTACCCTGACTTGTGTCACAAAAATTGTTGGGTACTATATCGTCTTGATTAACTCACCTAATATCTAATTATCGATCGAGGTTGGTAGGCTTAGAGTTGACATAAAATATATGCAAACGTAGAGAGGTTCCTATGGTGTCGTGGAAATATTTTTTTCAAACAAAAGATTGAAAGATCTTTCAGAATGAAAAACCGAGTCAAAATCCTAAGAATTTAATTACTAATGTGATTAATCATCAAACTAGAATAATATCAGACTATGCAACCCTAATTTGTAGACTATTAAAGATAAGAATATAGTCACTAGTATTTCAAGAAAACTACTCTTTCTAACAAGGTATGTTGAATAGTTTCAAGAACTAGCTATGCAAAGAAATTTTATATTTGGAAACACAAATACAACAATTAAATTGATAATTTATTTTATAAGCAAATAACTTTAGACTGAAAAGGATACTATCGACAACTAACTTCTCAAGTAAAAGACTAGGATGCAAGGAATACCTAACTTATAAGTGAGTAGAAAACTTAATAGGAGAAGCGAGTAGAAAAATTAATAAAGAAACTTTATAAGAGAAGCAAGTAGAAAACTTAATAAAGAAAACTTTATAAGAGAAGCAAGTAGAAAACTTAATAAAGAAAACTTTAAATTCTATTCGACAAATCTCTTTCGGTAATCACATAGTGAAAACATAAATTGTTCCTATGGTTATGGGCAATCTACAAAGTACTGCTATACTTTCCTAAAGATAACACTCCTAATACTAGGTTTTACATGCAAACAGATAAATCAATCAAAAAGAATAATTACGAAACAATACAACAAATTAGTCAAAGGAATCAGAAACAAACAAAAGAAACAAAACATAACATAACTCAAAACATGTTCAAGGTGAAAGGATAAAACTTTAGTAAATAATCTAAAACAATCTAGCTTTTTGTCTTAATGTTAAATGTAACTATCATCTAACTATTACAGTCCAAGCATACTTTAAAAACTAAAGAAACAGAGCCTCAAATAGGTTCAAAACACATTGAAAACACTAAAAATGAAGCGATGGGTTGGATGACAAACTGAACTACAGGTCTAAAAGGGGTGACTGAATGACAATTTAAATAGGCTCTTCAAATGATAGGAAGCACAAAAATAATAGAAAATAACCTAAATGATCTAATCTTCAACTGAATTTGTGCACATGCAAATACGATGCATAGAGGAAGTGAATAATCATACTTAATGATCAAATTTGACAATGAAATAAACTTAAACAGATTCATAAAAAGAAATCATTGTGTATTATACTAATCAAACAAATTGGAATTTAACTTGAATGAACTTATAACGATAAAGAAATGAACATAATTGAATCTATTTTAACTTGTTGAAAGCAATCTATTCTAGATACTTGTCAATGTAAAACTGGAAATGAAATGACTAGAAAGCAAATTGAAAGAAAACTATGCACACAACTAGCTACTTAACTTTGGAAACAAAACTATGTTAATTCATTACAAAAAACAATGAAATAGTAATTTGAATGAAAACAAACTAGAAATAAAATGATACTAAGTACAAAAGAAAAGAAGCCTTTTGTTGATGATGATTCCTCTCAGTAATCAGGGGTGATTCCTAACTAACACTTACATGAACACAATCATAAATAGCAAAACATGCAGCTTCTATTAAAAATAAGGAACAGAGTTACAGAATTCTCCTCTTCAAAAAGGACTTTCTAGCTAATGAAATGATCAACCCCTTATAGCTCTTCGCATGGAGGAGTTTATATACACAATGTTTACATAGATGAGCAAGTCAACCCTTTAGTGGTCAACTGATCTCTAAATTTAGTCAACCATTACTGCAATCAATTGATCAAAAGCCAATGCACAACATTCTTCCTTCACCATCACGCGTTAGTTATTCATGGTGCGTGATGTGGCATGAGGGTTCTTCTTAGTGTGGACTGGTGGTGTAGTGTCGAGCGAAGGAGGTTTCTAGCGAGCTTTCTAGAATGGGGGTCATGCTATCACCCATACGCATGGACAATAAATAGTTAGCAAAACGGTTTCATGCTTTAACACTTTGAATCTGTCTTCAATAGCATGTTGTTAGTTCGGCGAACTGAATGGTGAGCTGGATAGTGAGATGAATATGCTCTATGCATATCTAGGATGAATGCGATGTCTATTTGTTGGCATGCTAAGGTCTGCAAATTAAATCCCGTGTTAACATTTTAATGCCTCGAAAACTGCTAACGAATATCATGCAGTCCAATTAGCGAGCTAGATGGTAAGCTGGACATGTTGTGCACACATTCAGCTGAATGTGTGTTTTTTGTTAGCTCATCCAAAGACCATAACTTACAAACAAATGCTTACATAAATGACTATATCAGAACGCGCTCCAAATAATGTAAATTTTAACCTATAAAATCATGAAATGATAATAATAAACAGATTTTATATAAATCTCAAATTCGTTCATACCTAGGGCTGAATAATGATTTGCATGACAAAAAATATGAAAAAATATGACAAAATATATGTTTAAATGAGTAATTTAATTGCCAAAAATGATGACAAAACTAGGATCAACAGACATTAGGTCATTTTTGGGACTAGCAAGTTACTATCGAAAGTTCAATGAGAACTTTTCAAGGAGTGCATGTCCCATGAATGCCTTACAAAAGAAGGAAAACAAACTCCCATGGATGGGAAACTACGAGGAAATATTCCAAAAGATTAAACAACTCTTGACTACTACACATATACTATGAATTGTGCATCCCGATGGGCATTTTGTTTTTTACACATATGCGAGAAAGAAAGGACTTGGTGGAATCCTCATGCAAAATGACTACACAATCTGTTACAAATCACAGAAATTAAAAGAACACAAACAAAAATATCTCACACGCGATCTTGAGCTAGTGACCATTATCCATGCCTTGAAGATATGGAGGCACTACCTCATGGGGAAGAAGTTTATCCTAAAGACAGACAACATGAGTCTGAAGTCTTTGTTCGACCAACCATATTTAAATGCCAAGTATTCTAGATGGTTGGCTTTCCTTAGCATGTACCACTTCGAATTAAAGAACATAAACGTGAAGGAAAAAAATCATCGATTCTTTAAGTCGATGAGATCATATGTTGTATGAGGTAACTTTGAGCCAAACTGATTAGGATTTGCATGATAGGATTAGAACGACAAGAAGAGTTGATCATTTTATTTTTGAGGTCCATAAAAATAGTCAAGAAGATAAGTTATTCCCACAACATAAAGAATATAAGGTAGAAGAGACAAGACTATTGTGGTCTAAAGAGAGACTACATGTCTCGTAGGGAGGAGACATCAGGTCCATCATTATAATAGAGTTCCATAAAAATCCCTACTTGAAGCACCCAGGATATCAAATGATGATATTTGTAGTAAATAGACACTTTTTCTCGACTAAGTTAAAGGTCGACATATCACTATTCATCGCAAAATTCCAACAGTTTCAACTAGTCAAAGTAGAGTACCAACATCCTTCAGAGTTTCTACAACCATTACCCATTCTGGAATGGAAATGGGAGGTTATCAATATGGATTTAATTATAGGGTTACCAAAGAGAAATAAATATAATGGTTCCATTTTTTCAGTGGTCTATAATTTTTCCAAAGCGACACACTTTATTCCAGTAAAGTCAACATATAAAGAAGCTCACATTGCTGACATATTCCTAAAAGAGATATTTCGATTGCATGGGATACCCAATGTAATAATATCGGATCGAGATACAAAGTTTACTAGTAACTTCTATAGATATTTATTCTTTGGCTTAGAGACATCATTAAATTTCAATCATCCTCCTTCCATCCACAGATAAACGTGCAGATGAAACGAGTAAATCAGATTTTGGAGGATATGCTTAGAATGTACGTGATGAACAATCCCACAAAGTGGGAGGATTATTTGTACCTCATAGATTTTTCATATAACAACAAATACCAGACATCTACCAAAATGGGTCCCTTCGAGGTACTCTATGGCTGAAAGCATTGGAAACTGGTGACGTGGGATAGCCCAGTGGAAAAGCTCATGTTAGGGCCAGATTTATTGAAAGACCTAGGACAATTAGTCACCAAAGTGAAAAAGAATCTCAAGGAAGCACAAGATCACTAGAAGAGTTATGCGGATAAGAAAAGAAAGGATAAATATTTTCAAGTTGGAGAGCATGTTTATTTAAAAGTAAAAACAAAAAGAATCTTATTGAGCCTAGGAAGGCGCAGAAAGTTGGCACCAAGTTTTTGTGGACCCTTTGAGATACTAGCCAAGAAAGGGCCAGTGGCATATCAATTATCTTTACCTGCTCATGTAAAGTTTCATAATGTTTTTCATGCATATTTATTGAAAAAATATGTATATGATACTAAACATGTTATTTATTAGTCCTTTCTATAGGTGGAACCTGAAGGGGCGTTTATGCTAGATTCCCTTCACATTTTGGACAAAACGGAAGTAAAACTCAGGAAGCGAACTATTGTCCAACTGAAAGTGCAATGGAAGCAATTTGGGGCCGATGAGGCCACATGGGAGAATCAAACCACCATAAAAGAGGCTTACCCCACCTTGTTTCATGATTTCATTTCTAGTCCCTAGAACACGGGGATGGTGTTGTTCTAAGTGGGGAGGGATGTAATATCCTAAATTTTTACCTCGACTATATTGGGCATGAGCCCCAATGCACATGATTTACTTTGATATTATGTTTATGTCTATATATTGGGAAAATACACTATTGTACTTGAGTTATTATTGGTTATATAGATATATTGGGCGTAAGCCCCAATGCACATGTTTTATTGTATTTTATATGATTATATATGTTGGGCATAGGCCCTAATATATAAGGACTATTGTTGTTGTACTAGGAATATGCCCCATTGTACTTGATTTATTTCTATGATGTGTTGGGTGTAATCCCTAGAGAACATGGGTTGTGAGATTATATGTTGAGCATAAGCTCTAGATCACATGGGTTATTAGACTATGTGTTGAGCGTAAGATATGGAGCACATTGGTAACACCAGCATGTAAAGAATGGAAGTGTTTGGCATAAGGCCATGCAACACTCCAACTTGATGTTGAGCATAATATCTGGAGCATCAGATCTTGGGTCATTGTATCCCTTGGTGTATTCTACAAATGCATCCTAGTATTAGTGTTAAGAAAGAGGCTTTGGAATTGCACTAGTGTAATACTCGTTTGATAGAGGTTAGCGTAGGCTCTGAATATCACTAGGTATTACTGTAAATAAAAAGATGTTGAGTTAGAAAGACTCTAAATAGCACCAACCCTGTAACATCTCCATGTTCAATAATACTGATGGTATATTCCTTGAAAATTTTGTTGTATCCCCCCAGGGTGTGGAAATGATTTGTAGGTTCCTATTTTTTTTCTCTTCACTAGGAATATGGGTCCATTCACTAAATTTTGAAATGTGAAATGAGAAAATTGTTTCCATAACATATAGTCATACTTTGCATAAAACAAGTCTCTGATGATGATGTGGGTTACAAAGAGAATTAGTCCCCCCCATAATTTAAACTCCATTTGCTAAGAGTGAAGCATGCATCGATCCATAATCAAAATGGTTTTTTTCTTCTGCTCAATGGCTCCATTCTATTATGGAGTGTAGGGAACATGGAGGGAGTGTAGGGAACATGGAGCAACCAAGAGATTCCATGAGAAATGATATTTTTTTGAAATTATTGTTAGTAGATTCTTCTCCACTATCATTCATACACTTCATGTTTTTCTTTCTTTCATTTTTTACTAATGTTAAATTATTTGAATTTCCCACAATCTATATTGAATGGTATATATTGAAGGAAATGTGAAAAGCCATAAATAAAGGTGACATACTACATTATGCCCCCAAAGAAAACATGTGTCCATAGGTCCATAAATATCTCTATGATCCAACTCAAGATGTTAAGAATCTTGCCTCAAGATATTCTTAGAAACTAAATATTGATGGTATTGTCTCAACATACCATTCATAGACACCGCTAGGTTGTTCAATCTACTGAAGATCATCAGTGATGTGCAAATGAGTTAAATGTTGCAAGGGACCAAATTTTGTGTTCAAAATTTTGATACCATAACATACTATTGTTATTGTCATTGGATACCATATCAACAAACCCTTTAACATTTGAGGAAATAACCTTCCCTAATGGGTAGATATGATTGCATCCATCACAAAACACTAAGGCATCCACTTAAAAACCATCATTCATGTCCTATACAACCTATTTATTTGGAATTCAATTGTTTTGTCTGTGTCGTATAATAAAAATAATATTTGGTCCAACTTTTCGAACATGAAGGAAATATTCAAACTTGGTGGAGTCGATGGTGACATCATTGCATCTTGAAACTGATAAATTTGAGTTATCATCAATGACCAATTTATCTCCAATGTGCTCCCTTTGATAATTATAGAGGGGTCTTGAATTTTTTGATTCCTAATCATATGTTTGGTAGCTCCAAAATCAACAATCCATTCTTGTAATGAAGAGGAGAAGCAATATGCATTGTGCACAACCCAATGTTAATTGTGAGAATATTCACATTGGGTATCACATTCAAGAATCCCAATGTTATTGTAACTTGCTTCTTTTGGAAAATCTTAAAACTTTTGAAAGTAAGCTATAAGTAAGCTTATTGTTACTAGATGATTTTTGGTTTTCCTTATTAATGTTCTTCAAATCATATGTACGCGTAGATACAACTTTTGAAAGAGCTTAATCTTGGAGCAGAAAATCTAAGCAAAAACTATTCCATGATTCTCAATGTGACATAGTGTCATAAAATATTAACAGAAACCTCCTCATGAGTCTTGTAACTATTCATAGGTAGAAGAATACTATAAAATATGATGGCAAAGAATTCAAACACTAGATATATTATTCCAAAATTTACTTATATAATTTGAATTTGACTTTGCATTTATTCATGATGTAATGTTACCAATGTTTAGGCTCTTTAACCTTGTAAAATCCTCTTCAGTTATCAATAACCCTTTTCGAGATAAAAAAGAGTTCCGACGATACATGTATTCCAAAGGAGTTTCCAGGATGCAGGTATGCCTAGATTTGTAATACAATCTTTATTGTGAATTATATATATATATATAGTTTTAAAATAAATAGTAGACGTCGCTATAGCGACGTACTTCTGTTGTGATAGAAACATAGTGATGTTTCTATAGCAACACATCACTTCTTAGTCACTTATAAGTTGCAACAAACTCTCATTGCTATGGGGACAATTTCTCAGCTCTATAACGATGATAGACTGGCACTATAGCAACTTAAAAGGACTTGGGAGTTTCTTGGTTGCAACATAATTATGTGCCTATAGTGACACATCTATGTCGCTATTGTGACCAATGTACGTCTTTATACCGACGACTATACGTCTCTCCCATGACGTAATATGAAATATTTGCTTGAGTTTGCAACAATATCCCATTGATATAGCACCACCAAAACATCACTCAAGTGACACACTATGACTTAGTCACTTGATTTTGCAAAAAAAAGTTGTCATTATAGCGACAACAAAACATCGCTCAAGAAACACAATATGACTTAGTTGCTTGATTTTACCACAATCAATTGTCTCTATAGTGACACCATGTCATTGCTATGGTGACACATCAATGCCGCTATATCGACCCCTATTATTTTTTGAAGCAAATGCCACAATCACCACATGTCATCAATGTTCTATTGCTATACCGACGAAATATTTGGAGTGTGCCTAATGCAATGATAATTTTGCAAGGAAAATTTTGGCTTTTATTCGTCTCTATAGCGACAGAAAAGTGTTTCTATAGCAACAATTTTCTATGGGAAAAAATTTCACATGTACTAGTGGCCCATGCATTTGAATAAACTTGTATTATGACCAATATATACATGTTACGATAAGGATGAATATTGAATCGTAAATAGTAAAGCAATTCTTTTATGGCAATTATGATTTTGTGACATCTTCATAATGTGGTTATTTAAATTTCTCAAAACAATCCAATTAGATACTTAAAAGTAAAAGTGGGTAATGAAATTTCTTTGTATCTTATTGCTGATATAGAAAAAGGGAGTGAACCCAAGCAGTAAAATTTCAACTCATTGTACATGGATGTATATCCAAATTCAAAGTTACAGAATATGTTCTCTCCAAATGGCACATATGGAGGCTATGGAGAGGGATGTATATGTTTTATAAAACATATATTATGATATCAAAATTTTGATATATTTAAAAAACAGAGCTACTATTAAAAAACTCTTAATTTAATTTAAGATTTATTTAAAAAACAAAGTTATTTTTAAAAATCTCTTATTTTTTAATATACTTAAATTAAAATAATTTTAAGATATTACTATTATAAATCAATTTAGTCAATCATGATCATATCCCAATTCACCAGTTATACCATCCCACAAATACTAAATATTATTTATTGCTTGTGACAACCTAAATAATGGAACCCAATCCAATACTATAACATTATAATATTCCAAAATTGTGCAATCCAACACATATTTCAAAACTAATATAATTAAGATCATATAATTCTCACCAAACAATGAGAATCAGTTCAAGTCCATTCCAGTTTCTTCCTCTGTGTGTAATCCATATACATAGCTCTTTAGTATTGATGGAATTATAGTAGTACCACAAATTCCAACTAACATATTTGTGAAAATGGATGTCCTTGTTGAGATAACATTTTTTAACCCTTCATTGATAATTTTAAAACGAAATAATGCACTAATCTACTTTCAACCAACTAAATTTTGGTGTTTTACTGGCACACAAATAAAAAAAGTTTAACAAACTAAATCAAATTTGGCCTACAAGATTATAAACCCTTTTCAACAAATTCTATTACATGCATTCTTCTTAAAACTAACCCGAGAAAATAAAACAAATGTATCTCCTCTAGGAATATGAGACTATGAATTCCAAAGAAATCAATACTTATCCATTCCATAAGAAAAACATATTTCATAAAATTTGTAACCCAACAATACCATGAGGATATGGAAATCTGTAAGTGTAGATATATGAATCAATTGAATTTGATAAAATGAAATACTGAGGGTTGTCCAATTTTGGAGGAATTGGCGTTGTTTTCACATTGTTTTCTCTGCCTTTTGGAAAATTCAGCCAAAAATTTGGTATTGGAATGATAGCCACTGGTGGTGCTCATTCCACTAGGCATGATCCAAGGGAAATATCAGCTCCAAACAAGCCTTCACCCCCACAAGAAATGCACATATTTAAATTCAGAAATGTCAAGGTTTCTTTGAAGCGCTTAACTAAGTAAGATTGCGACTTCATGATCTTATTGTCGGGATTACAATGGACTGATTTGACATGTTTGCAGAGGATGAGGGAAGGATCCTCATTTCAGGAGTATTTGGAATATAAAAGATGAAAAAATGGCGAATATGTTAACCACTCAGCTGTGCATATTTGTGTTAGGGAACTGGTTATCTCTACAAGAGTGGCACTCCATGAGGTAGAATTCGACACAACCTGCACAGTAGAAAGGAAGGAGAGACTAGGTGGAGAATCCATGGAAAGGGGAACTAGAGGTTTCATATACCTCAAAAATTGTATGAAATGAAATAAAATTATACATCCATTTAATCACACAACTCATGTTGGAATATATTAAAGCCACTCATAACTTAGGATAAAATAATTAATCATTATTTGATTAATTATTCACCCACTAGATTAATTAGTTGGAATCCACTTGCACCTTAAAGTCAATACATGCCATCTATATCCTAGGAATGTTTCAATTAAGTAGTCTTTATGTGCTATCTTGTCAAAACCAAGCATATGTACCAACCACTTATCCTTGCATTAATTTTTCATCAATTAAGACATTACTTGTCTATTAACCTTCGTCTCATAATAGTAAACACATACTTACTTATTTCTAGAATTGAATAATCTCTTTATTGTTTTCATCGTGACTACTCCGTCATGTTATCGTTTTGGAAATTATTCACATGATGTACTCAATAACACAATACATTAACTGAACATAACATTCGTTTACTTTGTTTAACATATATTTATATTTATTCGTGTACTCTTCTCATACTTAAGAGCCATGGTTCATTCATGCATCTTTAAATCATAGCATGTATAAAATCAATAATTTGTACATGTCTCATTGTTGTCTTAATTTGTCAGTTCAACTCCTTTTTTAGAGACACCATATTAGTATTTCAATGTACGAAAATCAATATTACCTTACTCTGTATTTTCCTTCCATCACTCTTCATGATCATTTTCTTTGTCACATGAAAAAATAAGATGTGTTCCATGATGCTTGAGAAAAGATATAATCTTCAAATATATGTAAGAATTCTCTTTTAACTAAATCACGTCATGGATCATATACATCACTTATTATTACTGCATAAATTATTTTTGTTATTATGACAACTAATCACTACACTTCATACCATACATACCACCATGCATTATTTTAGGAAGGTTGTAAGTATTCTAGTTGACATGCTTTCTTCATGACATTTAAGGAGCTTAACCATAATGTATAACTTTTACCTTAACATCACTCTAAACCAATTCAAATTATGCATCATAGATTAGATCATCATTCTCTCTTTCATTCATATATGTTTAAATGATTCAAGTGTTTTTCATTGTGTATGATACACAATTATAAAACCATGAACTTAATTTATCATATCAAGTTTATGTAAATAAGTTTACATACTTTGACTATTATTCTTAATGATCAGTAAGAGATTCTAATATGATGCTTGAAATATTACTTTATATACATTGTGCATATAATTAAATTGAACAATTAGGAAGAACGATTTTCATTTGTCAATCAATATTTGACAAACGAGAAAACTACTTACCAATATGTAGGTGAGTCCATAGGTCACACAATGTTGCAACCACAACTCTGATACCACTTGTAACATACACAATTTCCTAACTGTAATTTCTGAGAAAATGGGGTACATTTATTTTCTTTTACTTTAGTTAAACAACCAACATGGTTAGTCCCAATGGTTACATGACAAGGTCATTGATAGTGATCTACTCCATAAACCTATATGTAAAGAAACACCTAAAATCACCTTATCTATTTAAATCTATTACCCTTATAAGTCCATATCATAACATCTCTCTTTTCAATATTAGTTAAAGTCGTAAAATAATTTCACATAACCTATCTACTTGTACACTTCAATGAAATACTAGAAAGACAAAAACAAGTATATACTTCCTTCTATACATTATATTTAGTCTATAATGATTAATAGAGTCCATATTTACAACCCTATGCATTATTAGACACATTTCATTATTTCTAATATGTAAAATGTATAATTGAATCTAAGACTTACCTTTATAAGGTCGTGTTGTAACATCAATGGAGCTATAATTCACATATATATTTATAACCTAATCTTATTCACTATGATGCGATTATTTCAAAGAATTTCCTCACTTGAAAACACCATTGACTACTTAAATGATTAATCAAGCACATACTAGCTAATATCAACCATACTATGAATGCAAAACTATTTAACACTCACTAAATTTATAGTCATGAATTTCACTTACTAGTCTAAGTATAATGATGTTGATGATCCTATGAATTCTCAACATCAATTATTACAACCAAATAAAGATCATTAAGAATGACTATTAAGTCCTAAATAACTTACATCCCTCTCACACATCTAATACAAATGGGAATAAAAATAAACCATATACGTTTTAAATAACAAAAATCACATAATTATTTGATCATACGAAATTAACGAGTAGTTTAACAAAACAACTTTCACATGCATGCTTATTAACAAGCTGAATCATTTGAATGTCCTTTTTCTTTGAATGTGATATGAAACATCTTATAAACTAAACATGTATATTAAAGACATGTATAAACATAACAAGATAGGAAATTCGTCATAAATTATGATCTAACCATTTAATCTTAAGAAACTAATGACACCAAATAAGTTTTCTTAAACATTAAAATTCAAATTTATAACAAGTATAATATACTGAAGGAGTAATTATCGTCACCCTAAAACATCTTAATTAATCATAATAGTAATTAAGTACTTATCTTAAGAAGGTAGACCCTTGCAACCGAAGGAAACTTACCTAAACATATTTACCTTGGTGACTAAAAACTCAACTTCGAATTTCCCCATCCATCTGACCCTATCCGACGTTCATTCCATCCGCCAAAGGGTCACCCTTGAGCAGGCAAGAATCCACTAGGATAAGGAATAAGGGAATCCTATACACTTTTTGGGTGAACTCGGGCCTCACACCAGAGGACTAATTATCTTGTTTTAAAATATTCTCAAAAGAATGTTATTTAAATGTTTTGACCAAGTAGGATTTACTCTATTCATTTACTCATAATATTTTACTATGCATCATTTCTCCATGGATATTTAGTTTTATAATTACTTTTCCCAAATAAAAATTGATTTGGACCTTCAAATACAAAACATAGCAATCTTTCTTTGATTGGAACGATTTTTCCAGAAACACCCAACTTCTAAGTTACACAAGGTGGAGTCATTCAAAAATTTTCTTCCTACCTAAAGTTGAATGACATTATTGACAAATATTAAATGGGTCATTCTTCGAAGGAGAGACACCCAACCTTCTTATTAAAGTGAGAAGTTTTAAATTATTAATGCATTTAAAATTTTTAGGTTTCCATGGTATTGCTCCCAGCCCAAAATACAGGAAAGTACATTTCCCTTCAGGATTAACTTGGGAAGATTGATTTTATTCCTGACATGCAAGAGTTGAAATAAAAAAATAGGTAGAAGTTTTTGTTGAGGATCTCATGAAAAATGTTTTTATCAACTTCTAATAAATGTGAGGAAAATTTTCGAGATCAAACCTTTATCAAGAAATCCAAAATCATTTTTCTTAAAAGGATTGATCTTCGGCAAGGTTTCCATATCAAAAATTTAATCAAGAAAATTCTAAAATGTTTTTATTAAAAGGTTTCATCTCAAGCAAACCCTTCACATAGAAACTTTTAGCAAGGAATCAAAACACACAAAATATTTTTACCTTCTCAGCAAGATTTAATAAATACCAAGTAATGTTTTTCAACATGGGCATTTGGGAAAACACATGCAAAACATTTTTACCTTATATGGAAGATTTAATAAATGCCAAGCAACATTTTTCATTCTGGGCATTTGGCAAAACACAGGAAATATGTTTTCAGTTTTTGCATTCAGAGATATATAAATGAGCCTGGACTCATTATGGGTAAAAAAAAATTAAAATCCAAATATTTACCACGCAATCCAAAAAAGTTTTCAAGATAAAACCCATACACCAGGAAATCCGAAAACGTTTTGTAGAGCAAAACCATTCACCAGGAAATCCAAAAACGGTATCAATATCAAAACCATTTGCCCAAAGATCCAAAAATGGTTTCGAGATCAAAACCATTCACCACGCAATCCAAAAACATTTTTCAGATCAAAATCATTCACGAGGCAATCCAAAAATGTTCTCTAGATCAAAACCATTTACCATGCAATCCAAAAATGTTTTTCTTGCAAGGATTTATCTCATGCAAATATATAAATAAATCTAGTCATTTCATAGCTTATCGGTTGGAATCACACTATTGTACCTTATATGCATTAAAAATAGACTAATACCTAGGAAACCAAAGCATTACTCTTCAATATAATCTTATCAAATCACAAAAGAGAGAAGAATGCAGAAACATATGAGTCATTTGATTTATTACATTTGATGATAGTTTCCAAGACCTCTATGTGCTGAGCTCCCTGTTCTTGCAATGTTTGCCTCTCTTTTTCTAATAACCAATCATTTTAAATTAAAGTATTTAGTTTAATAAATTAATAATTACTTTTTGTAATTATTAATGGCTTACTAGGTCAAAATAATAATAATACTTAATAGTATTTAGGTTAGTGACAGGACTTACCTTCTCTTAGCAAATTAACGATATTTCCTAACACTCTTGTCGAAGCTAGGACATTAATCATATCTAGCAATATAATTTAATTTTACTAATAACCATTTAATAATACATCAATTTATACCATTAACTAGACTTTAAGAGTTCACTAAAACCCTGAGGAAATTAGCCAGTAATGTGAGTGTGTAGGAAGAAGCTCAAAATTTTAAGTAATCAAGTAAAAAATACTTTTACTCAAATGCCTGTGACACTTAAGATGACACCCTTCTTCCAATGACATGGCTTCCCATCCATTTACTCCTCCCCCTAGTGGATCCATGTCTGATTCATTGAGTCAATTCAAGCTTTCAATCTCCTATCTCTACATAATAAAATTACAACTAGGAAATGCACAAAAGTTACAGTACTTTGTCATCATGGGCATGTCTTTGTATTTTCGGATGTAGTAGAGTTGAGGTAACAGAGGATTTGTTACAATTCCAAATTGGAAATAAAAAATGATTGAAGAAATATAAAAAAATAGTCTGTATCTTACAACTACGTAGACAACCCGTTTAACAAGAAAAAGTGGTAAATAACAGGTAGTTGAAGCATATACAATCGACGATTACAACTTCGCATGGAGAGAACAAGTTACAGAACTCATTACAACAAGTTAATTAGTTGTACTAATATTGACATAACAATTAATAGAATATTAAACCAATGAGTGACCCATTGGTCCATATTTATGTGGATGGGATTATTAAAATGTCATCCACGGAAAAATACTAAAAAATGAATACAGTATGGATTCATGTTATTTGGTTTGAAAGCAACATACATAGGTTTTTTATTCCCCTCACTTTATAGGGATCAAAAGTAAATTTTTCTACTCAAATTAATTTTCCTTAAGGAGGTAGTGGAATTCTCGATTCTATGGTAAAAAATTGTTGAGTTTCCCTTACTATTTTTGGTATTGCACTAATGAAATATATATTTCTTATTTTAAACACTAATAAGGGTTATGGTTATGGAACATTTTGTAAGTTATTATGTGTGTTTATGTTGCTACCTACTCCATCTCTTATTCTTAACCTTTCATAAGATTATTTGATTGATTCATCAATACTGGCAATTCACACAATTTTCTTTAAAACTTTGGTGAAAAAGAATGATGGTATTGCAGTTCATTCTTACATGACCAAATCCTTATACTATATTTTCACTAGAGGCAATGACATTGGAAACAACATATTTTCAATTATTATCATAAAATTTGAATATCGTACTTTTCACAACTTAAGTAGTGCTTCATCTTAATTGTAATTGGTTTGGACTTATTAGTATTTACCATGGAATGGAATGTTAAATGTAATTGATTGAAATTCAAAAAATTAAATCTGAATAATTGCTGCAAGAATAATATAATTATAAATATTGTTGAACATTTTTCATATCATGTTAATATTGTGTTGATGAATCTCAAATTTTGGCTAAAGTATAACAATATGATAAATTTATTTCAAAATATTGACATAAAGGCTTGCTATCAATAATGATAATTTTTAAATTAAAGCAATCCTTAATTCACATATTTCTGGTGGTGATTGTTATATGAGAATGAAACATGGAATTAATGACTTTTTTTTGTTATTATGGGCACTATTAATACTTTACAAGTTTTGTAGAGTCTCATTATTTCTATGATAATCATTAATCAAATGAACTATTTTTTTTTTTAATATTCTAAATATTTTCAAATTTATAACTCATCAATAAAGTCTCATTATTTCTATAATAACTCAGAATTAAATAAGATCTTTCTTTATAAATAGCATCTTCAAACCTAAGATCAATTCTTTTTAGAATTTCAAAAAATAATTGCTCTTGTTTGTTGATAAAACTCGTATCGTTGCCACCTATTGGCTCTTGTTTGTTGATAAAACTTATGTACCGTCTATCACCCCTTAATGTCACATGAAAAATAATGTTCACTACATGATTTGTAATCGTTATTCTTTTTATAGAACAATCTCACATTACTCAATGTGAATGAATTTTGATTATAATTGGGTAATTTGCTTATGACTTTTTACTCCGAATCAGTGAGAGGGTTATGATGTTCAAAGTGATGATGTATATTCAAAAAACTTTGCTTTAAAAAACTTGTATTAATTTAAATGTTTTTAAAAAGAAAAACATGATTAAAGGAGGAAACCATTCCATTAACTTAAACTAAAACCTTTTGTATAAACCAACCTTATATAATATTATATAATTATTTGCTTTCTATTTATGATATGAATTAGATTTAATATATTTTAAATATCAATAATCAATTTAGTTTAGAGGATTCAGAGAAATGATTATTATCTCACCATTGACTTAAAGAAGAACTTTTGTATAAACCAACACTTATATAACATTATATAATTGTTTGCTTTTTTTTATGATATAAATTATATTTAATATATTTTGAATATAAATAGTCAATTAAATTTAGTTTAGAGGATTCACATAAATGATTATTATCCTACCACCTATATAAAGAAAGATATATTTATATTATATAATAAAAGGTGAAAAATATACGTTATCGTATAATTTGATTAAAAATAATAATCATATAAAATTTGTTTTCTACTATGTAGTGAGTTGAAAGGTAAAAATAGATAGACAATGGTAGCGTTAATTTTATCTCATGCCTTTTGAGGAGGTACACATCACATTTTCAATAACGTAATTCGTGTATTTAACTTTGAGATGTCCCAATGATGAGGGAGTGATGTCAAGTACGTGTATTTAACGTTGAGATATCCCAAGGACAAGGCAGTGATGCCACTTGAGATAATCCATGAAGGAGGGAGTCAAGGATCAAAATTGAACCCTTTCGAGCCGTTCCAAAATGGTTTTAGCCCTTACTAGAAGTGTAAAGTTAAAATTTTCCTTCAAAAAAAATTTAAAATCTGAATTTTACTCTTCCATTAATAAGGGCATAATTTACATCAACTTTTCAAAAGAAGGTCAACATTTGAAACTAACCATCCATATAAATTTCTCAAGATGTTGAAATTCCTATGCTATAATGTTCAACGTGTCATTCAAAATATTGGAAATATGATAAATTATAATCATTCACTCACTCATGCCATGCACTCACTGCTTAGTTGTGCAAGATGACTAGTAATGACTAATGACTATGAGGCATTGGCCATCGAGATATGACTCTGACTCCCGAGTCACCTGGGGCTGGAATCTAAAGTGTGACAATTTGTCAACAACTACAACTATAACAACAAAGAACAACTACTATTCTACAATTAGGCCCGAAACGAGCTCATAACTTTGTGCTTACTAACTATGTGAACCTTGCCACCAATGTCCACTCTTTTTTCATCAAAATGGAATCCAAAAGGCCGGTTTGATGCATCCTGCTCTACACAACTTCATTTGTTGCATGAATATCATCAACTCACAACAAATATAAACAACACTCAATGTCATGCAAATACAAATAATGGCATGTAGCTAGAATCACAAACTGTGCAGAGGTCGATTTATGCATTGCTATAGAGGGGTGTCATTGTGCACACGATATTGAGAAACAATGATTTATAAAAATCATTTGGATGAAACCACATGCACAATGGTTATTAATAAAATTAAAAAAAAAATGTTTGACTCGAGAATGGTCTTCAATTCGATGGTGGCATGATGATGATGTAATCTCACTCTGTCCTTCCCAACAATTGTGCTCAACGCTCGCCACCAAAATACATATAAAAAATACATGTCTTTACATCCTCTTCCTTTTAAATCCTCATCTCATATTCATAAAGAAGGATTATTATGCATGGACATCCCCACCTTATAATATCAATTGGGTCAAGGAGTGAAGACAACCATAAAATATGAAATGTGTTAAGACGCAAAAAGTAAGAGACAAGTATAAGTAAGTATTATATTAAATTTTCCATATAAGTATTTAATTGACACTATCAACTGAGATTTGACACAGTGGATTGTAGTGATCTTATTATCAGTCCTTACCAATGTGATTGCAACAAATTCTTTGAAGGTGAAGTCCATAATTTTAGGTTATATTCTTCATTATCATGCCTTTTGGTAAGACAATAAGGAGGGTAGTGCCCTGCATCAACATGGAAAACGGTTTTGATAAAGAGATATACACATAAATTGTTTTCATTAAATAACTTAAATTTCTTACGAGTGACTATTGATTCGTTGAATTGTGGACTGGTACAAAATACAACAAATTTACAGCCTCGAGCGTTTAATTACACACACCTAGAACTTTCTCAAATCTAGCCATTAGTAAACTTCTTTTGGTAATTTGGTTCAATTTAAAGGGAAGATTGTTCAGACTCAGACATGCAGTGAGTTGCAAGGCTTCCATGGACTTAGGCTTGATTCCATTTCCCCTTGATCCCATACTTGTATGCTTTCACGACAAGTGTTGAACAACAAAATTTGATGCCCCTACCCCAGTTATGCTAGCATTGCTAACTTGTTTGATATGTGATATTTTTTTTGTTTATGTTTTGTTAGTTATGTATTATTTTTTCTTAGGTGTCCAATCCCCATCATTCTTACATCTCTCAAGCTTGGATTATTTCCCTCTCTCCGGTTTGAATTAAGTTTTTTGTTGGTTATATATATATATATATATATATATATATATAGAGAGAGAGAGAGAGAGAGAGAGAGAGAGAGAGAGAGAGAGAGAGAGAGAGTGGGTG
>LPNX010121928.1:71836-86505 GCA_001517045.1 Pseudotsuga menziesii
GTTTATTATTGCTTTGTTTTGCTTAGTGGCTTTGTTTTGTACATAGTTAATAGTAAGTAATTATCTTAGGGTTCGCTACGACATCGTGCACTATGCATAAGATCACGCATATGCCCCAATATGGTTATCGCATAGTCTAAGTAGTTTTTTCTATTTTTTTTTTTCCAAAGAAAAAAATCGTAAATACTTTATTCACATTTAGTAGATGGCCCTCATAGTCCATTTTACAAAAAAAAACAACTAAGAAGTTGTCATAACAAAATTTGCCTCTTAAAGAGCACAAATCCACAATCCAAATCTAAAGTACATTACAATCAGAATATTCACCAATAGAAACTTTCCATCAGATAGAAGCAATAGAAACATGAAAAAAACTAAGTCTGATCTTAGCAGACTTATATCATCACTCCTGATAAATCAGGTCAGATCAATATGGGAAGTGATCAAAAGCAAAGATATCAGAGCAGGACTAGCATGCTGATGAATTCTCAAAAAGAAACAAATGCTGATGAAGTCTCATAATAATCAACTCCTGATAAAAAAGAACAGCTGCAATTGGTCTATTCCAGACCATCCAAATATGAAAGATAACATTCCAAAAACCTTTAAGAACCATATATAAGAGGCCTACCAACCCGCAGATCAAGCTCTAAATATTTTTGCTTGAGATCACCAAATGTAATAAAATGCAAATCAATATCAGCCATGGCATCATATCTGAAGAATCATCAAGAACCAGCAATCTGTCCTATGACAGACATACCCAACAGCACCTTTAGAATACCTGAAAAATTTCTGTGGATACTGCCTCTCTCTGTTCATATTGACTCCAAAACCCTTCATGAATGCTACCCCCTGCTTTAGCCAGCAAATCTGCTTTGGTATTCCTTTCCCTGTAAATGTGTTTGTAGGACACAAAATCAAAACTGTCCGATAAAAAATGAACATCTTGAAGAATCAAGGATAGTTCAAGATTTTGTAATTTATACTTACGAGTTACCCAATTAATAACAAGCTGGGAGTCACCGAAAATTTGTAATTTATCCAAATTATGCATCCTTGCCAACCTAAGGAGAAGCTTAAGTGCACACAGTTCTGCATAATTATTTGTGCCCAAACCTAAACCTGCTTTGAAAGATATAAAATGCCTATCTGAAAGGTACAGAATACCGCCAGCCCCACAAATCATTGGATCCCCAGCAGCAGAGCCATCGAAGTAACCCCAAGCATATGAATGATCAATTTCCTCTACAACAATTGATCTAATAGTGACCACAGATAGAGACTGAGGTATGTTCTTCAGCAAGCCTAAACTATAACTTGAAACCTGAGCATGAGAGGAATCACAATCCTCAAAGCAAGATCTATTCCTTGCTTTCCAAATAAACCAAAGGACAATGATGGGTAGAGATTTGATGAAATTTACATCTGATAAGTAGTTTTTTCTATATAATGTAGTATGCTCCAACCCAAAAAAATACAATAAAATAGTTATTATTTTGCTGAACTATAAAAGTAATGATATATATATGACAAATTAATATGTTCAAAATAATTTTATTGAAAATATATTAATTTTGCATGTAAATATTAAAAAGTGCTTAATTATTTAAACTTATAAAAATTTGAAAAAATAATATTTATTTTCTACACATTTTTGATAAACTATCAAAAATGTTTAGTTAATTTATACTTTACTGATCCCAAAATAAATGCCTCTCCCATTAAAATTAAGACCCACCCTTCAAATTTGATCACTGCCTAAGAGTACCGCAAGAGCACATACTCTATATAAAGAAATATATTTGTATTGGGCAAAAATTTGAATATTAAAGAAATACATTATATTTGTAATGTGGCAATAATTCCGAACAGTCGAAGTCTCGAAGATATTAATTAATTGACATGTAACAAACTAATATATTTGAAAATAACCAGTAAATGGAAAACAAAAAAGATATATTTAAGATAGCTTCAGCATTTTACACATGGCAAGACACCATCTAGACTTCAGTGAGTGTGTACTATATAACGAGAGGATATACAATCTGGTCTGATGATCAGCTGATCATTACTAGACGAGAGGACCTCCTTTGTAGAATTCAGTTAATGCCAAGGCAACGAGACCAACCATGGCAAATCGTCCATTCCACATTTCTGCCCCAGACGACATTATTTCTTCCGATTTGCTCTCAGCGGAGACTCCCTTGAACATGGGTATCAGCGAAGCAACTGTCAGCAAAAGCGCGCTTCCAAGGAACAATGGAAATCCTTCCTCGGTGAGTTGAGAAAAGAGGCCTCTCCCGCTCACAATCTCCACCCCAACAGCTGACACGAACCCCAGCATGGCCAGTCTCCCATTTATGGTCTCCAGTGCTGGTCCCCCGAAAGCAAACACGTCTTTAAACTTGGTGCTCACCTGCATTAATTGATGGTGTTCACTCAAGTTATTTCAATGAACCTGCACTGCATGTTCTGATATTCTTGTAAAAAATGCAGGCACTTAATCGTTTACCTTTCTCAGAGGGGTAAGAGGCGATTGCTTTGACTCCTTTGGCTGTGGATCCACATGCAAACACAAGTGGTAAATACAGAAACAACGACATATACATACAAACAGCAACATAAACATAAATATATACGTAAAAATGGTAATTAACTAACAGAAAAACAACTTTGCAAGAGTATATCTAACAGTCTATAATCCAGATATACCAATAACTTGTAAATATGACTCAGTAGAAACCAAAACATCAAGAAACAACAATATTACTGACATCTGCCATGCATCTCACTGAAAGGGCTCTGGAGACGGTTGACCTCTCCGCCCGCCCGCGCTGCAGGAGGGATGCTCCATTCACCGCCATTAATGATGCATTCATCACAGTGGCCATCTCAACTGAATAACTTATTTCTGTTTGCGAAGCAACGACACAGTGGACAGATCAAGCTGCAAGTAATAAGTAATAAATAAAGAAGAGTATAAGCGACTATTGAGACTCTGGGAACTGCTTGTAGTTATATATATACAGGATTGACGTGGCGTGTATTATGAAAATTCCAAGATCATCCAACGGCGAGCCTTCCGCCAAGTCGGGGTTCCTCTTCCTCGCAATATATTTCCACATGGTTGGATGAGATCCTCCATTCATTAACCGCTTGGCCGGATCCCAAATTTTATTTGTCTTGGTTTGGTTTACCTGAGATGGCTAAGGGGCATTGTGTATGGGCTTACGAGGTGGTGGATTGATAGCTTATTCCCCGACCACAGTAGAAAGCTGGTCCACAACTGAACGTGCCATGAAAAATATTCAAACATAAGATTTCGTCTCAAAAAATAATGAACCAGTGAATGATGGTAAGCTATAGGAAGGGAAATTACCTTAGCTCTTCTAAAAATGACCCTGCAACTCCTTATCCATGCTTTGCCTATGCTAGCAAAAGCCCCAACCACGGAGCTTTCTCCCCTCCTAAACTTCACCATGCAAATGAGAGATATCGAAACCCTAGTCTTGTGTTTAATCCAGTTCCAACGTGGAGGAAGCCACACAACCATCACATGGCTCATCTTAAATGTGACCAATCCGCTACACTATAGATTAGATTTTTATCCCTTCCATATAGTTTATCCTTGCTCATTATTGGTTGTGGTTTACACCAAGCCCTTAAACCCTTAGTGTTTGGGGTTTAGAACCTTTTTGTGTGCTAGGTGTTGTCCCCTCTTTACTGCACATTCACAACATAGGATCAACGATAGAACACCTGTGAAAACACGAATACATGATGCATTAGTTCACAAGAACCAAGTAAGCCCAAGTTGTAGGAGTTTTCTTACCTTTCCATTTGAGTCGTTAGGTAAATCTAGCCACTCCTCCCCTCTAGAAGCAGAGTAAGCTAGCCACATAACTTTAGTAAAACAAGACTAGGTTATGTATTTAAAATATACCTTGCAAACTAGTTTGAACCAATAAACGACATCAAGATACAAAAACATAAGTATACAAATAAACGACATGAAGATACAAGAACATAAGTATACAAATAAACGACATAAAGTTACAAGAACATCAATATATAAATGAACAACAATATATATCATCGCAATTAGTAAACCATGTGATAACCTACATTAAAAAAACCCAAACATGAACATAGGTATTGTGTCCTATTAAGTTGTTACAATACTAAAGATTAGTATAGATGTCCCTCTGATGTTAGTAGTTTTATTGACATTACAATTTTTTTATTTACAATTTTTAGGGACAATACAAGTGGTCTCAAAGCCCATCTTCAACACTTAGAGACCTTATGGGAGCTACTGACCATCCATTGCAGAAATAAATATTAAAAAAAATACTTTATTTGTGATTTTGTAAACTACCAGAAGATTATTTGTTACTAACTCTTTCAATTCCATATATAAATAATAGTCCAAATCATGGGAACATAAGAGAACAATAGTTGACAAGGGATCCTAAGCTCCCTAACCCGAGAAGAAGAAATCCTGGTGGAACTAAATTCTGACCTAATGAAGACTATGCAGAATCTACAAGCATATCTACATATTTTTAAATATGATAACATGAATGAAAGAAGTGAACATAAAACAATAAATGAATCTTTACTTCGGAACTTGACAAGAGTAAATCCTCATGGAAAGGCTACCCAATCAACAAAAAAATCCAAGGAAAATTATCACCATAAAATAAGGACCAACCGTCCAAAGGAGAAGGGAAGAGAATAACACACCTGTGACTTCATAGAAAAATAATATCCAAGTTCTTCCAGTGATGGCTTGCCCTCTCCTTGCAAGAAAACGTAGAAAAATGATGATATACTTCAGGGAGAATTTTGAAATATGAAAGCCCCAACTTATGAACAGAAAATGAATACCAGAGAGAAGGACAAAGAATGGATCCTGGGTATGAATAAATAATTTCGAGTACATAATCACTCCATCGAGATTAAATCCCTGCTATCCATTTACAACTTAAATGGAAAAGATGCTAGATGGTGGAGAGACCCGAAACATACTAAGAGAAATAAAGTAAAAGAGATCAGATGGAGTATTTTCTGTACAATCTTCTAGGAAAAGTTCATGTCTGAGAGATTCTTTAACATAAAAGTAAAACAATTCCACGAATTTAAGGTGGTCTCCTTAACTATGGATTCCTTTATCAACAATTTTTTGGATTTGCTACATTACGTACCTTACATAAAGGACGAAAAGGTTAAGATACAACCGTTTTTGGGATGCCTCCCTCCAAATTTTTGACAGAGAATTGCATTTTACAAGCCTAAATCTATAGACACCACCTTGCACAAGGCTAGACTTTGTTATGAACATGGACAACTAAGACATAAATATATGAATAGAACTCAAGACAAATTTAGGTCCTTCTTAGACAACCACAAACTCTGTTCTAAGGCACATCCCTACCAGAAACAGAAAAATAGTTTTCCATCTAACATAAATTTCAACAAGACTGGTGCATGAATAAATGTGCCTGCGCCAAATGTCGACAGACCAATATCAAACATAGGATCCAAGGTTTCCCCACTACAGGTTAGTAGCTGGAAGTGTCAAGAGCCCCACTATGCTATAGATTTTCCAAGCAACACTAATGGATTCCTACACAACTTACAAGAAGACCCCACATTAAATAAAATGCATAGTAAACCTAGGATCTATGCATCACTTGACGACCGACAAGTACACCATCAGGCCATTATGGTCAAAATACAAGGTAAAGTTTTGAACACTACTATTTTAATTTTAATTGATCCTACTTATTTCCAAAGTTAGTTTTCCCCCAGCATTACTGGAACATGTAAACTAAACAAAGCGAAACATTTGAAACCATGGATGGTACAACTAGCCAATCGTACTAAAATAAAAAGTTTCATATCTAGTAAAAGATTGCGACATAGACATGAATGATTTTTCAACTAGGGTAGAACTAATTCTCTTACCCTTAGGTTCATACCTCATACATATAGGAATGGAGTGGTTGGAATAACACCATGTCATGCTTGATTGTTTAAACAAGTCAATCTTATGCACGCACATCCAATGAATTCAAAGAAATATTCAAGGCATACCAAAGAAGGCATTAGAGGAAATTTCAACTCAAATGGGCCTTTAAACCCTAATTCAAATTCCATGTCATCATGTGTTAGCCAATAAAATTGCTTTAAATTTCAAATACCATATAGGTCTTCAAAAAAAATTTAATATAATTTTGGGGATAGGTATCATAAAAAACTACTTTTTTTGTTCGTATTTTCGACATATCTCCTTGTGGTTTTACTCAAATTTCAATCAGGAGAGCTCGTTGGATACGAAATTAAGTTATGCATCCAATGAGTACCCACTATGCATACTTTTTATAGTCCCAACTACACCAAAAACAATAAATACCTGAAAAAATTTGATCATGATCCAACGAGTACCCACTCTACATACTTTTGACGGACCCAACTACCCCGAAAACAAGAAATACCTAAAAAAACGTGATGATAATGTCATCATGAAAAAATTTCACGTATTTCTTGTTTTTGGGGTAGCAGGATCCGTCAAAAGTATGCAGAGTGGTTATCTGTTAGATGTGGAATTTAATTCTTCATCCAATGAGTTCTCTCGATTGAAATTTGAGTAAAAACACAGGGAGATATGTAGAAAATACAAACACAAAAAGTAGTTATTTTATTTTCTTCCTCCAAAATTAATAAATATTATTTTATTATTTTCCTTAGGAGGCCCATTTTGAGTTGAAATTTCCTCTAGTGTTTTGTGAGACAGATATTTTCCTTACAAGCGAAGAAATGTTCAAGGAAGGGATGCAAATTTTTTGCAGTTAACATCTAGGATGCAGAAGCTGAGAGAGAACAAAAAATTGAATACTTTTTGGTTGTCGAAGAATTCAAATATGTATTTCGCGGGGAAATACCAGGAATACCACCCAAGAGGGACATGTATTTTCCCATATATTTAACACCGAGACCAGTATTGGTTTCAAAATCCCCATACCGCATGAGCACACCAGAGTTGGTGGATCTCAAGTTATAACTACATGAATTGAGAGAGAATGGTTATATCCAACCTAGTGTGTCTCCTTGGGGAGAATGTATACTATTTGTAAAGAAAAAGGATGGCGCAATGCGAAAGTGCATCGACTACCGATAGCTCAACAAGATGATCATCAAGAACTGTTACCCACTCCGTAGGACTGATTACTTGTTCGATCAAGTCGGAGGGCAAACAATATTTTCAAGATTTACTTGCGATATAGAGACCACCAAGTAAGAATATGTGATGATGATATACCCAAAACTGCCTTTCATACTCGATACAACCATTATGAATTTGTGCTAATTCCTTTCGGGATACTCAATGCACCTGCCAATTTTATGTGCATGATGAACAATATTTTCAGTGAATACTTGGATAAGTTTGTATTAGTATTTATAGATGATACACTAGTTTACTCAAAGAGTAAAGAAGAACATGAAGAGCATCTTCGAATAGTACTACGAGTGTTATGGGAAGACTAAATTTATGCTAAGTTTAAAAAATGTGATTTTTAAAAACCACATATACAATACATAGGCCACAACATTTTCATGAAAGGGATAGTGGTCGACCAAGAAAATATTAAATCCATCGAAGAATGGCCTACCCTGACTTGTGTCACAAAAATTGTTGGGTGCTATTTCATCTTGATTAATTCACCTAATATTTAATTATCGACCGGGCTTGGTAGGCTTAGAGCTGACATAAAATATATACGAACGTAGAGGGATTCCTATGGTGCCATGGAAATATTTTTTTCAAACAAAAGATCGAAAGATCTTTCAGAATGAAAAACCAAGTCAAACTCCTAAGAATTTAATTACTAATTTGATTGATCATCACACTAGAATAATATCAGATTATGCAACCGTACTCTATAGACTATCAAAGATAAGAATATAGTCACTACTATTTCAAGAAAACTACTCTTTGTAACAAGGTATGTTGAATAGTTTCAAGAACTAGCTATGCAAAGAAAGTTTATATTTGGAAACACAATTACAACAATTAAAGTGATAATTTATTTTATAAGCAAATAAGTTTAGACTACAAAGGATACTATCGACAACTAACTTCTCAAGTAAAGGACTAGGATGCAAGGAAGACCTAACTTATAAGTAAGTAGAAGACTTAATGGGAGAAACAAGTAGAAAAATTAGTAAACAAACGTTATAAGAGAAGCAAGTAGAAAACTTTATAAGAGAAGCAACTAGAAAAATTAATAAAGGAAACTTTAAATTCTATTCGACAAATCTCTTTCGGTAATCACATAGTGAAAATAGAAATTTTTCCTATGGTTATGGACAATCTACAAAGTACTCCTATACTTTCCTAAAGATAACACTCCTAATACTAGGTTTTACATGCAAACAGATAAATCAATCAAAAATAATAATTACGAAACAATACAAGAGTATTAGTCAAAGAAATCAGAAACAAACAAAAGAAACAAAACATAACATAACTCGAAACATGTTCAAGGTGAAAGGATAAAACTTCAGTAAATAATCTAAAACAATCTAACCTTTTGTCTTAATGTTAAATGTAACTATCATCTAACTATTACAGTCAAAGCATACTTTAAAAACTAAAGAAACAGAGCTTCAAATAGTTTCAAAACACATTAAAAACACTAAAAGCGAAACGACGGGTTGGATGACAAACTGAACTGCACCTCTAAAAGGGGTGACTGAATGACAATTTAAACTGGTTGTCCGAATGACTGTCTACACAAAAATAACAGAAAATAACCTAAATGATCTAATCTTTAGCTGAACTTGTGCAGATGCAAATACGATGCATAGAGGGAGTGAATAATCCTACTTAATGATCAAATTTGACAGTGAAATAAACTTAAAAAAAATCATAAAAATAAATCCCTGCATATTATACTAATGAAACAAATTGGAATTTAACTTGAATGAACTTATAACAGAAAAGAAATGAACAGAATTGAATCTATTTTAACTTGTTGAAAGCAATCTATTCTAGATACTTGTCAATGTAAAATTGAACGATAAAACTGGAAATGAAATGAATGGAAATCAAATCAAAAGAAAACTATGCGCACAACTAGCTACTTAACTTTGGAGATAAAACTATGTTAATGTATTACAGAAAACAATGAAATAATAATTTGAATGAAAACAAAAGTTAGAGGAAATTTCAACTCAAAATGGGCCTCTTAAAAAAAATTAATAAAATAATAGTTAAAATAATAAAATGATATTTATTAATTTTGGAGGAAGAAAAGAAAAAAACTACTTTTTTGTTTGTATTTTCGACATATCTCCTCGTGTTTTTACTCAAATTTCGACCGGGAGAGCTCACTGGATGCGTAATTAAATTATGGATCCAACGAGTACCCTCTTGGCATACTTTTGATGAACCCCTCTACCCCAAAAATAAGAAATAGTTGAAAAACGTGATGATGATGTCATTTGAGTAAAAACACGGGGAGATATGTAGAAAATACAAATTAAAAAAGTACTTTTTACTGATACCTATCCCCAAACTTATATTAAAAAAATGCTTAAGACCTATACAGTATTTCAAATTTAAAGCAATTTCATTGGCTAACACATGATGACATGGAATTTGAATTAGAGTTAAAAGGCCCATTTTGAGTTGGAATTTCCTCTAATGCTAGAAATCAAACTATACTAACTTTGAAAGGAAAAGATAACCAAATTAAACAAGAAAAGAAACCTCTAGTTGATGAGGGGCCCTCTGAGCAATTAGGGGTGGTTCCTAGCTAATGCTTACATGAACACAATCATAAACAACAGAACATATAGCTTCTATTAAAAATAAAAAAAATGCGTTCTAAAATTCTCCTCTTCAAAAATGAATGTCTAACTAATGAAATGATCAACCCTTTATCTCTTCGCATGGAGGCGTTTATATACACAATGTTTACATAGATGAGAAAGTCAACCTTTAGTGGTTGACTACTCTCTAAATTTAGTTAAACATTACTGCAATCAGTTGATCAAACACCAATGCACAACGTTCTTCCTTCCCCATCGCGTGTTAGTTCTTCATGGCACATGATGTGGCATGAGGTTTTTCTTAGCGTGGATTGGTGGTGTGGTGTCAAGTGATGGAGGCTGCTAGCAAGTCTTCTAGAATGGGGGCCATGCTATCACCCATATCCATGGACGATAAACAGTTTGCAAAACCGTTTCATGCTTTAACACTTGGAATTTGTCTTCAACGACGCGCGGTTTGTTCAACAAACTGAACAGTGAGATGGATAGTGAGATGGATATGCTCCATGGATATCTAGGATAAATACGATGTCTATTTATTGGCACACTAAGGTCTACAAAATCAATCCTGTGCTAACATTTTAATGCCTGGAAACATGCCAACGAATATCGCACAGTCCAATTAACGAGTTGGATGATAAGATGGACATGACATGCACAATATTCGGTTGAGTGCGTGTTTTTTGTTAGCTTGTCCAAAGACCATAACCTGCAAACAAATGCTTACATAAATTACTATATCAGAATGTGCTCCAAATAATGTAAATTTTAACCTATAAAATTGTGAAATGATAATAATAAATAGATTTGATATAAATCTCAAATTCATTCATACCTAGGGCTGAATGGTTTCCTGCATGACAGAAAATATGAAAAAAGATGACAAACCATATGTTTAAATGCGTAATTTAACTACCAAATATGATGACAAGACTGGGATCAATATTCCCCCAAACCGGAGAAATGCCAGGTCCCACTGAGCAAAAGAAAGATAACATAGGAAGACGGAGGAGCTACGCTAGCAGCTGCCTTCGACTTGGCAGATATAGGAGGTGATTTAAACTTCATTCTTTTGGCTTGTACTTACAAAATAGCATGTCTTTCATGTCAAATTTTTGTGTGAATATTTAATGGCTTTGTTAAATTCTCTGATAGTCTTAACTTAATAGCTCTCAGGTTAAAACAATTAGGCATTGTTCAATAGTTAAGATACACGGTTTTTGTAGAGGGTATAAGAAAGAAGTCGCTGAAACAACTCTACAGAAATTATGGTGATAAAATGATCATATAGCAAGAAGTTTGGCCTTCTTTAATAGATCACCCTATCATAGCAAATTTTCAGATGTGAGCCATCAATGAGCATATGCATTAATGCGTGAGTTCATAATGTTTGTAATTAGTTCAACCATGTCCAAAGTAAAACTTTGGACAAGCTGAGCATATGATATGAAGGAATAAATTTCATTTAGAATTATAATAACCTTGATTGACAAGAAGATCAATGATTTGATAGTTTACATGAATGGTTGCGTAAGAGGATAGGGTTACTAATAGTGAAATGATTATTAAAAATATTCTAAGGTCAAATCGCGTCCAGATGGAGGTAAGGAGTTTTTGTAAGAAAGTAAAATTTGGTTGGCAAATTTTAATCATAAGTGCTATAATATCACCAAGTTTTATTCAAATTGTCATTTGGTATTTCATTTGGACCATCATTCAATCCTTCATAAAGTCCTCCATATTGATTTTTCTATGAAAATATACTATAATCAAGCTCCACTGCTTACATTATCTTGAAAACACTTATCATTTGTTAGAGATAAATAGATCTGTCATAAATAATGAAAATAAAATAGTCTAATCTTTCCTAATCCTCCCCGAAACCGAAAATATGGCGTGTCCTCAAGCCCTACGAGAGAAGAATTGATTGTTCCTAATAATAAAATTAAATATTTCTATCATGTTGTTTATTATTTTGTAAGAAAAACAAAAACTAACTAGTAAATCAAAATGATTTAGATATGTATATTTATATATAAATATCTATATAATCTAACAATGCTTAGAAAGACCACTTGAATGATGATAATATAATCAAAAGAATATCATAGGAAAAGCTAGTCATCCATGCCTTATTTTAAAGATATCTTGTCATCACGAAATATTTTGAGTGTACCCCAGAGTGTGTGAGATTTATACCTATGGGTCCCATTTCTAGGATAATGACATCCTAGGTATTTTTTGAATTAGATGGTCAAGGCTAAGCGCAACTTACAGCCATTCTCAAATGACATTATAAACAATTGGCCTTGACATGTTTATTCATAAAAAAAATTCTTCATATTATCATTGTTCTATGAACCATGTGCATAGTAGTGTATTAACCGGATCTCTTTTAACCGATATTTCCCCGCTTCCAGTAGGCATGCTCAGTACCCCGACAAGTTTACCTTGGTACCATGCAACTATAGTCCCGCTGCTAGTGAGCCTATTTAGTACTTCGACGGGTTTACTTGCATTTATCGAGCTTCCTTATGTTATGTTATTACTTAGCATTGACTCGTTTCTAGCAGGCCTGTTCAGTACCCCGACAACTTTTCCTTGTATAATGATATTAAATATATCGAATCTAATTGGTACTAGAGCATGCTAAGTCCTTCTAACCACATAATTCAATTTTGTAAAATAAACTTATAAGTAATTTCATAATGGCCCTAACCATAGATCATGTCAAAAGAGAATAAATTAAAGTTGTTCTTTGACCTTACAATCCTTCTTCTTCATAAAGGATAAGTAATGTTCACCACAAGAAAAAATTCCACTTACTCTCGACTTATAACAAAAATACCTGAGAGACAAGTTTTGATAACAAGTATAGGATAAACTAGTAATCCATACGTGTAAGATGAGATAGTGAAAAAATTGATAATGAAAGTAGGTTTGTCAAGCAACTACTGAAAAGAGAAAATCAGAAATATACATATCTGAAGCAAAATACCAAAAACCATATGAATCATAGAAGAAATGGTTAAGAAGGATATACAGAGAATTGGTTTTTTTTATTATCACTATAAGCTGCAAATTTCAAAAGTACCCCAAGAAAGGTTAAGATACCTTATGAGTGTTTTAGCATAGTTCTGTTTTCCAATTAACATTCCATGAGATTCTTACAGAGATAAAGTACTTGTAATCAAACTGCTAAACCACTTATTAGATGATTCAATTTATTCACGAAAACATATATAACAAAAAGAAAAAGAGTCCCCTGTAAACAATCTGTTAGAAATGACTCTTGTTTATTCAAATAAACAAACACATATTTATATATATACAAGTGATGATAACCCAAAATATTCTTTTTAAGGATCAGGAGGAGGAGGAATAACTTCCCCTTCAACCAATTCCATTTCCTTATGTTACAAAACATTTTGTATGAAATGACGTTTAGATGTTGGTTGGTTATAAAGTCTAAGTCTATGTGCATTTACTTCAAAGGAAATTTGTGAAACATCAATTGTCTTAATTTGTACTGACCCATTGTCAAAAGCTGTAACTACTTTATATGGACCCATTCAATGGGTAGTTAACTTTCCTTTGAAATTTTTAAACCGTGAGTCGAATAGTAGTGCCCAATATTTTGTATTAAATTGCTTTTTCTTAATAAATTTATCATGCCATCTCTTTCTTTGATTTTGTATTAACATGGTTCTTTGGAGTTCATCTTGTCTAATCTCATCTAAGTCATTAATTTGTAACACTCGTTGTTTTTGTGCTTCCTCCAAATCCATGCCTAATTGTGCTTCCATACGAAAGGTCTTAACTTGAAATTTAATAGGTAAAAGGACTTGTTTTCCATACACTAATTCATATGGGCTATGTCTAGTAGTATTTATTCCATGCCTAATTGTGCTTCCATATGAAAGGTCTTAACTTGAAATTTAATAGGTAAAAGTACTTGTTTTCCATACACTAATTCATATGGGGTATGTCTGGTAGTATTTATTCATGTTATCCTATAGGCCCATAAGGCCTCGAGGAGTCTATCTACTCAATCCTTATGATGTAAGTGAATGGTTTTGGTTAAAATGGCTTCTATCACTTTGTTGGTTGACTTAGCCTGGCTATTAGCTTGAGGGTGATAAGGTGAATACTTGCAATCTCGGATGCCATACTTCATAGTAAGTTCTTTCATTGATTTAGAAGTAAAGTGGGAACCTTGGTCTGTGACAATTTCTCTAGGTACACCAAACCGGGTGAATATTTCTTCATATATGAATTCTACCACCGATTTCTTTGTGGCCCTAAACAAACCTAAAGCTTCTACCCATTTGGTGACATAGTCCATGCATACAAAGATATAATTCTTTTTATGAGACATGAGAGAAATTGGTCCTACAAAATCGAGAGGCCATTTATCAAAGGGTTCAATCATGACTTAGGGTTGTAGGGGCATCTGATTAGATGACGTAGGTCTACCCATTCTTTGGAAACTATCCCATCCATTGACATATTTGGTAGCATCCTTAAAAATGCTTGGCCAATAATAACCAGACTGTCATACTCTGTATGTCATACGCTTATCAAAAAAATGTCCTCCACATGGTCCATCATGGCATGCATGGAGGATGTCTTTCATTTCATACTCCCACACACATCGTCGAATATTAAGATCTGAACCAGTGCAGAAGAGGTCATTATTGTTAGGTATAACTCCCGATTCTATTTCATTTCCAATGCAAATGCCTATATTTATACAAAGTACATGGCGGTTGGGTTTCACCTTCCGCTCAGCCTGTTTGGATTCCTGTCTAATCATATTCCTATTT
>LPNX010121982.1:0-42500 GCA_001517045.1 Pseudotsuga menziesii
TACAACATATATAAAAACAATTTATAAATCTTACAAATTATTTAGACTATTTTAAACTAAATTCAAAAAAAAAATATTAAACTTACAATTCCAACACTATCATCCAATGGAGTCTTTCCTTTACCTCGAAAAAGATCGAAGAGACCTAGGCTTCAACATATATAAAAGCAATTTACAAATGTCAAACATTATTTAAACTATTTAAACATATATATCAAAGAACAATTCAATTATGAACAAAATTGCCTCGGTGACAATATCCACATCCATCAAAGAACCTATATCTTCACCTCCAATTTTGCTATGTTCTCTTCCCTTAAAATTTAAATTTTGTTAATAAATAAATCATAGTAAAAGCAAAAAATATTAAGCTTAGCAATTAACTTAAAAAAACAAAAATAAATAAAACATTAGCTCACAATAGATGGAAAATCATCTAAAAAGTTCGAATCTAATGAAACCTGCTTAAATAAGTCAAATTAACAATAAGATACATTGGTAAATTTAAAAACAAAAACAAAAAAATCTTTCAAACATAAATATAAATGTGTAAATTTTAAATATACCTCTCCAATATGCTCTTCTACATTTCCAGCATTTTGACTAGTGGAGACTCTAAAATTATGTTCATTTAATAATCGAGAAAACTGAAAACAATAAACATTTATGTAACATATTTATTACTATACATCAAAAAATAATTTTATCATACATAGATATAATGTGACAAAAAGTTTAATTCAAAATAAATAAATAAAAATAATAGATTGGAAGTACACAAACCTCTCCTATACTTGACGTGTCGTTAGATATTCTATCCAAAGCTATATTACGACAAAGCTTGGCATAGGCCTTTAGATCTTCAATGCCCATACAATCTAACTCATCATTTGTTTTGTAAACAAAATTTTGCCGAATAGTGGCTCGAGCCCTCTCTCGACTCAATCCAACATCAACTCCTACAAATGCCGAAGTCAAACCTTCGGTAACATTATGCCTTGCAGTTGTCTCAACTTGTGATGTGGGTTCCATCTCTGATTTGTAAGTCACAAGCCTGGGTGGACGAGATATCGAAGGTGGAGGTCGAAGAGTACTATGATCTCTAAGGGCACCTTTTCAATTGCATATCCTCCCCTTTCCAACTCCATAAAACTCGGAATGAATATCAGTATAGTCTGGCTTCATTCCTAAAAAAATTCAGCATAAAAAAACCTAGCAAAATAATTAGGAACCTCATCGTTTCATGGAAACTGACCATAGGCTGTAAGAAACCGATCATATAAAAAATGTGCAAGTTCAGGGTGCTTAAAATATTGCACTTTCAATGCTTTCCGCTTTAGGCCCTCTTTGAAGTTGAACATTGAGTTGTTATGTTCTCTAGTCACCCTCTCCTTCACAATAGCCCACTTGTCTGGGCCCATCACTTCTGCCTTTCTTCTTTGCATCAAGGAAACAAAACCATCTGTTGTTGGTCCAAGATCCTCATATACCTCAATAAATTTTTGTAAAGATTGCAAAACCATCTCTATACTTTTTTTGTTCTCTAGAGCAAGATCCAAACTAGAAAGATCAGTTCGCAGCTTGTCATAGTGAGCCCTACAACTTTCAAGAGTCATTTGTTGAAGACCACTTTCCCATGGAATCTCGTTCAGTAAATATGATGGGTAGGTCGTAATGGGCATACAACCCTCAGCTAGCTGGACATATTGCGTCTTTGCTCGACCTTTGCCACCCTGTGTAGGATGACGAGCCTCTTGTGAACCTTGCTCTGCTTCCACACTTGTCTCTCGTACAGAAGGTCGAGATCCACGTTCACCCATAGATGATAAGGGGGAATCATCTCTACCACTATCGCCACAGTGATGATCAAATGAATGTGAACTATACAATAAGCTTGAGTCCCGAGGTGAAGTTGATAATCTTCGATTTTCATTTTGGACACCAACTCCCGAAGAATGTGATGACCTCCTACGCTTATGTCTCAAAGGTTGCTCTCTTTCCATTGGATATGATATCTACAAGTTTACACAAATATCAATTTCTACATGTTAATTAATCAACTTCAAAGACCTAGCTATTATTAAAACTAAGATTTCAATGAAATATAAATAGAAAAACAAAGGTGGTATGGATAAATAAAATATATAAGGATGGTGAGGCTTCTTCATGATAAGGAAGATCCCTGAATCCACTAAATACACTGGTATATGATGGTTACTACGCACGCTATATCACGTTTTGACCCCGGCACATGCTATAAACTTGTTTTGGTTCAGAGGCTGAAGGTTGAAACATAGAGTAATTTGAAGCCAAACATGCTGATCCATTAAATAATTTTGCAAGTTGAGAGGTGAAAAATGCAGGGAGATAGTGTGTCAGGCCTAAATATCTAGACCTGAAGTTCGAGAGCCGTAATGCCTCAATCACTAAGGGCCTAACCTTCTACATGTTAATTAATCAACTTCAAAGACCTAGCAACTATAAAAACTAAGATTTCAATAAGGACCTAGATATCACTAATATTATCTAATAGTTCTTTAACTGCATGTGCATGAACTACGTTTTGCTAAGTATAAAACATAGTCTAAGGCAAGTGCAAGTACTTACCTACTCTACAGACAGACACTACTGTTGGCTACTAGCTACCTGGTCGTTATAGAGTTGTTAGTGATAGAATCACTATTAAATATAGATAGAGCTTCTATTTCTTCAACTGAACTTATATCGTAGGTGAATCGACTAGCTCGTCCCTGAATCTCATAGGGAGAAAGTATTTCTAGATTATTCTACGTCGCAGTCTCGATCGAACTGACATAATATCGTAATAGATATCTGGCATTCCTTTCCTTATCTTCATTTCTCAGCTTTAAATACTTCCACTTCCCTTCTTCTGGGATCTAGAGTGTTTACAATGAATTATATATCCTAGTGCCTATGGTTGTATAAAGCAATGAAGAGTAAGGGCAGTGAATCAACTGACAGCTATCAATCAACTATTATAATTTCATGGATTTATCACATCAAATGGCAAGGACATATTTCAACTTGGACTAAGGCGAGCATCTTGGGACTCACTACATACACCTATGGATTCCCCCCCCGCCCCCTTAGTCCAGCCTATCTCTATCGTTTTACGTTACACTTTTGGTTGTTTTGGTCTCCAGCCCCATAAGAAGATAAATCAATTATTTCTTTAAACTTGCCTTTCTCTATCTAACATTTTCTCTCTATGTTTCGGAAAAGCATGAAATGGCAATGGAACTTAATGCAATTCATCATGGACTAAGATAGTCATAAAGTGCCATGGGACTTATATTTTGGCTAGTAGTTGTATGGACTAAAGCAAGTAGTAGAGCTTATGGACAAAACTATATAGTTATTACACTACAGCTGAAGTTGTAACTCAGGTAAGAAATAAAATGAAAAGGTTTTGAAATCCTATCCCCTACCAACGAAAAAACATACAGAAATAAATTGTTTACTTAGGGAGTTGATTAGCTCTGTCCATTTGGACAGAGCTGTTCAACTCTGTCCAAATGGACAAAGCTCATTAACTATGTTCAAATGGACAGAGCAGATCAGCTCTGTCCATTTGAACAGAGCTGCAACCTGTGGAGTCTTAAATGTCATTTAGAGATGCTACATACTACATCTGCATTAATGGTGACATGAATTAATCATTGCGTAACCCACCAAAACCCCACAGATACCTTACCCTACATAGAAACATACCCTGCTCTGTGGTCCGTTAACTCCCTAGTTCCCTTAGTTTCCATGACATAAAACATCTAATTTTCTGACACCACCAGGTCTGTCCATTTGGACACCCCAACCATGGATCTTTTTTCTGGTGGAGTTATTTAAGCCTAAATAACCATGGATTATTTTGGACAGAGCTGTCTAAATATTCTATAAATTTTCATGTACATAGAGAATAAAAATAAGCTAATTAAAAAGTTATGGATTTTTATGGAAAGAGCTGTCTAAATATTCTATAAAATTTCATGTACATAGAGAATAAGAATAAGCTAATTAAAAAATATAGAAAAAGAAAAAACAATAACAGATTTCAAATTTTATGTTAAATTTTGTTTAATTAAAATCATTTAAAATAACTATTACACTTAAAAGCCAAATTTAAAATCTAAGATCTTATATCAATAGTGCTTCATATGTTCTTTTAATTTTTTTTTGCAATCAACTATGTCCAAATGGACAGAGTTGTTCAGCTCTGTCCAAATTGGCAGAAATTGAACGTGTATATCAGCTACAATATGCTATTTATGGGCGTGTAGAGGCCGGGAGTTTTCTTTTGACGTTGTTGTAAAACTGGGGAAGTGGAATGTAGGCCCTAACCATTTGTATCGGTTGGAATCGGGTGAAACTGGGATTTTATTCAATATAAAATATACGATGGCGGCCCTTTAGGGAGAACGGATCCTATCCTAGCCCCTCTTAGAACAGTTCTATCTATGCCAATCGGGATTTCGCCAAGCATAAGCTTTAAGACTAGTATGATTACAGTTTCATATATTTGTATATTATGCATAATACTACCACTTATGGAGTTCTATTACACTATGCTTAACTATGAACACTTAAGCTTGTTTCTCATTTGTATTGGATCTGTTAACCATGTGTTATCTATGGGAATAGTTTAGGTCATGGATTCTAACCATGTAAACTTGAATAGGCTTGTAACTCTTCATATTAAACACAAGTATATTTAACACTATGTTACTTATACCGATATAAGATTTCAATACACTCTATTCTATGAACTTATGTTGTGCTTATAACTAACCTGTATTGATTAGGGAAACTATATAAGTGCAACCTTCATAACCAGTAGTGGAATTACTTGTATTACATTAGCTTACTACCATTGTAATTATGAGCTTAAAGATTACATGAATACAATAGGTGGAATCATTGAACATAATAGAATGATTACCCTTGTTTATCATGTGTAATATGAAACAAGCACATAAACTAAGCTATATTGTTATTACTCTGTACTAAATATGTAATATATAAAGGTAATCATGTACAGACTAGTGTGTACATGACATACATCTGTCCAAATGGGCAGAGCTGTTCAACTCTGTCCAAATGGACACAGCTGTTCAACTTTAATTACAACACTATCTTTCCATAATAGCTTAATGGTATAGATCTGATAAGAGTACTCATAATGATGACTTAACAAAGATTATGTGGTCCTTATTCAGATATCACTATGACAATGCTTTTATTATGCTTACTTTAATAGTGCTGTAATACCATAACAAGTGAACATGACTAGTGCATTGCTTGTAATTGAATAGATATGGAAAAAAACTCTACATGCTTTATCATAGTTAAAACCATTGACTTTATATTACATAGTATTAGCTCAGTACTTATTATTACTTGTAACATAGGATTCTAACCTTTATTATGCAAATACAGGTAAACTATCTGTAATCTAAGAATTAGACAAGCTTTATATAGAGTTAGACAAGCTTTATATAAGAGTTAGACAAGCTTTACCTCACAGTCAAGGGGCAGCACAACAACACCACACCACGAGAAGACCACGTACACCTCCACGAACATACCTCCACGACGAACAGACATCCACGATCGACCTCCATGAACAGAACTCCATGCCAAGAGGAAACTAGATAGGTAGAGGGGTGACAGGATGGCGGATGTACACGTCAGACGACTGGGTGACATGGAGGAGGATGAGACAAGTGGCGAGACGGGTGGCGAGACGAGACGAGATGGGTGGCACGATGGGTGGCGGGAGCAATAGGACGACGACAAATCATTGCAGGGAAAACAATGGAAATGAGACCGCAGCTGACCTTATATGGTAAAATATCATTCAGCCGAACAATTGTTCAACTGAAAATTATTGAAAAGCCGATAAAAATTACCGATCGGCAATCTGTTCCGTTAAATTAAGCGGTTACCATTAAAGTTTATTCGGCCAAATAAAGGATTCGTTATTTGGCCGAATAACTATAATTATTCGGTCGAATAGCGCCATTATTCGAATGAATAAATATAGTTATTCGGCAGAATAACTCCTGCTATGTTGGTTGGGCACCCGATTCTCACGGAAGTGTTACCCAACTTCGAGTTTTCACCCTTGTGTCTTCCATCGGATTTCCGACACACCGTGGCTAAGCTCCGGTGAGCTTTCCATGGCTCAGACAACAAATGAGTTGTGACTTTCATCGGGTTTCTGACACACAATGGCTATGCTCCGACAGCAAATCTGACAAAGGGAAGTCAGATATTGGACCATATATCCGACGATATCCGACATTAGGTAGTCGAAAATCTGACAATGAATCCGATGAGTCTAAGTCAGATATTCGACAACATATCCGACAAAGAGCAGTCGAAATTTCAATAGTAGGAAGTCAGAAATCTGACGATGGATTCGGCGAGTAGAGATTGAAAATTCGACAATTCATGGATGAAAGACTTCTCCATATTAGCTTGATACTCTGTCGAATTGTCGACGGGTTTCAAACTGAAGTTGAATATCTGACGAACTCCCACCGCCGACAAAAAAATACATGGTTGTTGAATAACAGACACGTGTCTGTCGAAGTTCAGACAATGCATCCGTCGGCTTTTGGGCTCAAATTTTGTTGTGATGCCAAGATGGTCCCATAACCAAAATGTTTTAACTCCCCCTACTGACACCTAGTCAGCTGATCCTTGAAGACAATCAGTAAAGCCTCGGCCCAGTTATAGACCGTAGGTTCCATAGCCTCCAAGGCGTAAAACATGTGAGCTCGGGAATCCTGGTGAGTACGTTGGCTCCCTACAACACACTACATGGTGAAAAACACTGTCCAGAGAGGCAAATCCATCACCTCCTTGATGTGGATCTTTTTCCCAGACATCTCAAGTGAGATATGCTCTCCCAGAGGATTTGAAAAATAAATCTAAAATATGAATGCCAATGAAAAACTAAAGAAATAAGGGTTCAAACCAATTCATCGTAAAAAGAAGAAACTAATACTTTAGGAACAGAAGGAAAAGTGTATTGCAACACGTCAACAAAAGCCTACTAACCCTCGTAAATCTGATGATCTCTTATGTGAAAGCAGTTTGACTATTATATATTCAATTGCAAATTTCAATTAAATTTTTTTGTACTTTTTTAACTTCTATCTTTATTAAAATTTGTAATTCAAATTATTTAAGTTCTTTGACACTTCATCAATCTCATATATAGAGAGAAACAAAACTATCTTGTTTTGGTACTCAGCTATTGGTTCTCAACATGTAATGCACAATCCTATTCTTAGGAAGTAACCCACATTCTTGCATCCTTAATTATCTTCAACCTGTACCATGCTTGCTACCACCATGAGCGTATTGTCGTTGCTATCCAAATTTGGACAAGATCCTGCGTCGCGCCTAAAACTCAACGTCATAAGGGCCTCCTTTAATATAGTTTCCCCTATGCATTCTAGTTCCAAAATAAAGCTGTAAAGAAAAAAAGACAATAAATAACAACAGTAGTAAATAAAAATCAAAGTACAAAGAAAAATAATAATATAGCCCACTAGGAGAGTTGAAACCTTCCTTATACTCAACTTAGCACACCCAAACAGTGCAACGAAGATATTAGTCCACACAAGTCTAACAAATAATTTTCATCTCTCAACTTTAACCCTACCGAATGTCCACATTCTGGAGTGTAAAAGTTGAAAGAGATGAAGGTTATGCTTTAAACTTATCTTGCTGGTGTCTTGTCTCATTGTTGTGGAGTTACAGCTGAAAAGCATACAAAGACAATAAATAACATCAGTAGTAAATATAACTTGTGTCTAACTCAAAGTACAAAGAAAAAGAAAAAAGATAACCCACTAGGGAACTGTCAATCATATTTTGATATTTAGACTTAGCAGCAAATAGCTGATAAGAAGAAATACATAAACCATGACAAACCATCTCAAATAGACAAACCATGAAAAAACATGACAAAACGGTACTAGAAACAAAATAGTATCCCTTTAACTAGACAAGATAATTTTAACACATAATTTTCATCTCTTTCAACTTTATCACTCCCGAAGGTCCACATTCGGGAAAGTAAAAGTTGAAAGAGATGAAAATTATGCTTTAAAATTATCATACAAAGACAAATACAATAAATAAATAACATCAATATTAAATTATCTAGTTACAGCTGAAAAGCATACAAAGACAATAAAAATCAGCAGGAGTAAATTTAACTCAAAGTACAAAGAAAACAAATAAGATAACCCACTAGGAGAGTTGAAACCTTCCTTATACTCAACAATACTTTTTTAGATCAAATATTGTCTATTAAGAGACAAGTCACTACATGAACAAAGGACATACCTGAGAGAGAATAAATTCAGTTACTGTAGGTTTATTCAACTATAGTAGCAGGTGAGTAGCAGTCAAGGTAACCCAATAGACAAGCAAGGAATCCCCAATTACTAGAGCATCATTCCAAGAAACAACAGTCCATAAAATATCAGGTAATGATGACATTTCACACACAAATCAGAGCTCAGTTTTTAGCCCATACAAATCCCATGGCTTTCTTGATTAGGATGTGAGTTTTTGGGGCTGCTAAAAGAAGCCATGACCCTATTTGAGTGGACTAAGATCTATGTTGCACTGTTAGAGTGTTTGGGTCTACTTTAAGTGAACCGTAAGGAAACCCCAATTACTAAAGAAACAGATTCAGAAACAACCGTCCATAAAATATCAGGTAATGATGACATTCCACACACAAACTAGAGCTCAGTTTGTAGCCCATACAAATCCCATGGCTTTCTTACAACTTACCACACTCAAACAGTGGAGCAGAGATATTAGTCCATGAGGGTGTCCCTGACGGACCAATACCATATCACGTTTGTTTATATTAGGGGCTTACTAATTATAAAAAAAAACATTATATTGGGGTCATATTTAGGGTTGAGGTGTTTATTTTATGGGTTAAAAAAATATGTAATTAAGTGTGTCAATCAAGGTGGGAGAATAACTCTTTTACCCATAGGACCAAGGTGGGGACACAACCCTTTTACCCAAAAGAGAAAGGTGTCAAACTGTTATATTATCTCTCAAGGTATGTAGTCCATAAGTGTTCCAAACCCACTCCAAACCATAACAATATGTTTTATCCTCACCGTATAAGGAAGGTCCATACCACAATAGTGAGTTTTATAACAAGAGATTTCCACACCCTAGCCATCTTTCGAATCAACAATAGTCACAATTTCATAGTGAGTTAATATGCACTCCACAAAAACATGACGAAATTAAAAAAAACACTTACACTGGAAACTTTTAAGATATGAAACCATAACCATCGAATGGACTATCAAGATTTAAACCTTTAAATTTCTCTGATTTCTCAACTTTGTTGTCAATTACTGAACTATTACTGTCAGTATTGTTGCCAATAATATCTAAAAAATCATTTTTGCCAATTCCTGTACAACATGACAATGAAAAAGAGATACGTTTTCTTTTATTAATCATACAAAACATGGTATGTGCTATGCATCTTCCATGAGCTAATAACACATAGTCAACTAATAAGATTTAAAAGCATAAGCAAAATCCAATGTCAGATAGAAAATAATGAGTATCCAGTTGCATGCATTTGGAGCATCATAGACAAATTCCAAATCTATTTTTCTCAACCAAATAATTAAGAAGAAAAACACATAATGGAAACAGAGGTAAATATTTACACATACACATAGAGGAGATCATGAACTTAAAACCATTACAACAAGAATTTATGTCTCAAAAAAGAGTTCCTTTTTTCTATTCTATGCAAAATTGTATTCAGAAAATATTGTCCATGAACAATTTGCTTCTTTTGTTTGGAATCCAACCCCCAAGCATCATAAAATGCGAATTATATACAAAATGGCTCCTCAAGCAAATGTTTAACAAACCTCTTGTAAATCAATGTTCTTTTAACTAAATCCCTAACACCTAGGAATCTAGTAATTGGAATTTTTTAATAAAAAACAAATTGTAGGAAATCCATGTGGTAGGCCAAAGAGATATCCAAACTGCTCCCTTGCATTGTGACACATATTTATCATTGGTGTAGTCTATATCAGGTTTTCCTAGATTTTTCCAGAGCCTTCCATTGTTCATGATTCGAGATGCCACAATCCATCATTTCTTTAATCGCCACCTCTAACTCCACGTATTGGGTGCAAGAAATAGGTGGTATACTTCTTTGAGTGATCAGGAACCATTCAAATATCTCAAAGTCATTAGCCAATGTCTCTATAATTGCTTTTCATGTTCAATGACTTTGTCAATTCTTCAAATTTAGAGTGGTCCATGCATTCATTCACTAGCAATTTATGATAATGTTCTTGAGTAAATAACTTTCCCTTATCATCCCAGAATGGAGGAAGTCCTTCATCGAACTGTTCTTGAATCATTTTCTTGAAATCCTTGACCTCCAGAAGCATATGATTTGCTTTCTCTTGTACAACTTTGAGAAAATTATGTTTACTAATAAAAATTTTATCCCATAGAATGATGGATATCCTATCCTTAATTGTCATCTCTTGCATCTCTTCATATGTTAAAGTTTTTAAAAGTTTAACATTATTTTGGGTAGTCTCAAGTGGATTTTTGTCTAGATTTTCAATTACCAACTTACATCTTTGAAGAGCTAAATCCACTATTTCATTCTTATCACTCACAAAATTTAAATAGGATCTAAACTTGGTGATTTCTATAGTCAAAGTATCTAAAACAATATGTTTAACTCCTTGCAGGGGTAGTTTTCCTATCATATTCTCATTCAATTCGTTGATCCTCTTATGAAGTTGTTTCTTTTCACCTAAAATTTTGTTTCTTTCTTCCATAATTTTATCCAATTCATGCTTCAACTGGACATTACCTTCTTTCAACTCTTTGATTTCTCCCTCTCTCAAATTTATGTGTGACATGGTAATGGATAAATATTCAACGGGATATTTGTTTACTTCATCTTCAGCCTAAATCAAGGGTTGGCTCATCAACTCCTCCAACACTTCCTCTTCTTCTTTTCGATTGGAATTAAAAGCTGAAATTTGCAACACAAATCTAGATCGTTCAATTTCAAAGGCCTCTTTATCCTTCTGTAGCTTTAACATTTTCCCCTTAAAGTCCATAATTACCTGGTAAATTTTATCCTTCTCTTGCTAGAACACTGTCAACTCATATAGCTGAACGTGCTGCATACCTGGAACTTTTAGTTTTTTCTTAAGGACTTGGATAGTTTTTTCTTTTTCTTCTAGCAATTTTTTACTTGCTTGAACATTAGCTGGTTCAATCCTTAAAGTTATAATGTCTGTCTATAATTTTTTAATCTGAACTGAATGGGATTTGTTCTCCACTTTCTCATGTCGGATTTGGTTCTCCAACTTATCAATAACCGACTGCAACCTTGTAATCTTCAATGTCGACTTTAGTAAATTAAAATACAAAACATCACCAGTCTGTCGATGGAGATGGATTTTATCAAGCACGCTGATTTTCTCGAGACATAACTCGGCTTCAAAAAATTTCTCATCATCTACCATAGAAAATTTAAGGGTTTTCCTCTCTAAATCCCTAGTGGAAATTAGTGACAATTATTGATCTACTAACTTTCTCACCTCGAGAAAAATATTTTGTGCCTCGTTTAAAGCTTGCTTGCTTTATTTTGCGTAGCTAGAAACAAAGTCAAACTTAGATCTATATATAGAGTCAGATTTTGTGATACCTTCTTCATGAAAATAATATTCTATTATTTGTACATGATGTTGCCGTAAAATAAGACCTTTTTTTTCATCATCTGCACTCTGCTCATCCTACATCGTCATTTCCCTTTCAGGTTGTGTCTTTAGTCCTTTGTTTGAGTTTTCTTCATCGACATCCATTATGTCAATTTCTGAAAGGTCCCTTTTATTTAAGGAAGTAGAGTTAGATGGTGTGTGTACAATTATCGCCAAGTCATTTCCTTTCTCTTCACTTGCATCTATTATTTCTTCTTTGACTCCTTCACAATCCTCCTTGAATTCCAACAAATTAACTATTTTATCCATGCCTTCCACTGATTGATGTTCGAAGGCCTTGTTTTTATTTTGATGTCTTCTTTGCGATATGATTTTCCTTGGATCATAGTTAGCCTCTCCATTTTTTCAAATTCCATAGCCTCTAATAATTTTTCAGCAATATTCAAAGCATCCTTGTTTTTGAAAATGAAAGGGTCGATCTTGAACGGGAACTTTACATTGGAAGACTTCTTAAAACTACCAAAGTGTTATTCTTATGAACACAACCTCTTCCTGATAAATTCTAACACAAAAATTCTAGGAGTCAGAAAGGCAGGTAATTTTTAAGGTGGTCCTTTGTAACCATAAACACGAACCACAGTGAACTCCTTATATAAAAACCAGTCTCATGTACAACTTTCCACCGAGGGTTGCAAAGTACTTTTCATTTCATCTAACACTTTGGGCAACTTTTCATCAAAAAGTATTATGTATACTTCCGCCATGATTTTATTCACAAACTCAAACATATTTATCTACCCAGGTATCCCAAGAGAAAAAATTATATTTACGAAATGCAACTCAAAGACATTTGAGCATAGGAACATGTTCAGTAAGTATGACTGATACCTGAAATGTCTTAGCTTGGGAAAATTCGCTAGTTGAAAATGAATTGCGGTGGCTACGAATTCATCGAAACCAAAGTAACAGACCTGGTTTGTCTCTGGTTCTGGAAAATTTGCATTCAGCGAAAAACCAATCATTACTTCAGTCATTAACTTATCATCATCATATCCCAATATTTGACTCAATATCGACAACACTAGTTGGGCCTCTTCTTGAAAAAGATGAACATCCACAAGAAAGGAAAGACTCTCAACCACATTACCAGCTTTTATAATTCCTGTAAAAAATGAATTTTTAATCTTAAACTTACATTCCCTATACACTTGGATGAGGGTTTCTTCTCTAAGGGATTCAGTATTTTCAGGAAAAATATCGGGCACATTCAAAACCTCACGAATGACATTTTCATTAACCTGACAAAGGATCCTAGTAGTGTTTTTTCTCACAATTACTCTCTTAGTGGGAGAATAATTATTTACACGCCACTCTACAAATTCAGGGCAATACAAGGTTTGCTCGATAGAGAAATAATACATAAAAGAATTCCACACATTCAAAACATCTTTTCCTTGTGATTTAAAACTCCATAACTGTTCTTTCAACTAAGAAATGATACACACAGAGATAATTGGGTCGAATACATTTCCATGTCTATCAACTATAACCCTCTTTCCTATCCAGGAACTGGTAGAGGGAAACTAAACTGGAAGCATCTTCCATAACACAAATTTAGTAATAAATGATGCGGAAATAACATGTTAGAACTACCTGGGAGGTGTTGAAAACACTGTGGTTTACCTTCAGAAAACAACCCGAACCGCAGACCCGTGCGTTGTCAACATCTTCACTGTTTCATCAATGTCATGACAAAATAAACCTTTTCACAATGACCAATGATTTTTATATTAGGTAATGAGACTGGTTTTGGAAGCTGAGGAGAGTGATTTTCCATTTACCATTTTCCCCAGTGGATCTCACCACATCATGCCGCATGGTAGGCAGTTTATAATCCGCTACCACTTATCTCCTTTATCTCTTGCACTACTGCGTGCTCCGGATCACCTATCAACCGTTGATCTTAACTCGATGACATATTTTCCGTCCGATCATGCCGTCCCAATCCTCGACATCATATCTAGGTCCCATGACCACATGCATACACCGCATGTCAACCTTGACATTTATGCAAAATTGAAACCCGTATATTTGATGCTCATTGAATTTAATTACTCGTCATAATTAATAGTACCCTTTGGCTGAGTTTTGAGTTGGCGACCATTAAACAACCCATGGAAGAGCAATGATTGTTGCCGTAGGCTCATTGCTTTTAAGTTGGATTTCAACATATTAAGATCCAATAGTAAGCAATGATCCTGCGACAACAATCATTGCTATGCCGGACGCTGGTTAATTTTCGCGTTATGACTTGGTAACTTGGTGGTTACATTGGTTTTGGAAAATGATTCAGGGTCATGTTCACTAAATCAGACATGTTATGTGGAAGGATGACAACTCGAGTACACATTCTTTGAACTCTCTTGGATAAATGAGCAGGTTAACTCATTTATTATCACCCTTGGCTGCCCAGTGCTCACACAGGTCAAATTCCATGAATCCACTTCGCAACATGCGAATTCATTGATCTCAATATTGGAAAATGGGAACATCCAGGTTCTGTTACTTCAATTCAGGAACTAAGAAGGAGCATACTCATTTCTGATCCTAAAAGTCTTTGAACAACAAAGCCAAGTAGGATATGGTCGACTTCAAGAGTAATTCTTTATGCTTCTTTCCAAGGATTTTTTTATAGAGTTAAGTGTTTTTTAAATTTTAATATTTTTTATTATTTTAAAATGTTTGAAGGTGTTTTATTTCATTGTTTTCAAGTAAACATCAATTTGAGGTAGAATTAGGGTAATTAGTATCTTGGCCTCTTTTATTCAGTAGAAGGATCAATAACCCATAGATTTTCGAGGGTCGCTTGCCTTAGATAATATGAGAAATGGATATATTTTTTTCTATTTTTGGATGACTACTGGAATATAGGTCTCTCCCTTCCTGTTCGATTGGGAATATCAATAGATTTCTATTTCCAAATAACTAAGACAAATCACTTGAGTTTAGCAGTTGTGATAATTACTTTTAATATCACATTTAAAAAAAATACTTTAAAAAAATTAAGCAAATTTGATATAAAATATTAACACTCTATAAATTTGTAATAACGTAAAGTGACAGGCAATGAAAATACCAAACTATCAACAAATTTTGATTTGACAGGTAAGGGGAATTTGAAATTCCAGGCCTGGCCTAAGAGAAATCTCTAACCTTAATCACATACACCTCGATATTTTTCCAATTCCTTTAAAATGTGTCCAACTTATCCTTTAACTTAACATTTCTACAAAATGAAAAATATGGAACCCATTAACTTAACATTTCTACGAAATGAAACCCTTTCATAATAGTAAACTCAGTGAATAATAAGGTACTAAATATTCCTGGTGAGAGGCGAAGCTTACAATTGACCTTTGGACCACAACCTAGAGCGTGAATTCATGTGTTGTCCTCCTATCCACCTTTCCACTTGTGCCATGACAAAAGATCCCTTTTAACTTAGCTGACGGCCCTTTATATTAAGTTTCAAAAGATTGATTTCAGTAGCTCTAGATAGTGGTTTTTCGCTTACCACTTTTACCAGTGGATTTCATCACATTGTGCCACGTTGAGAGTAGTTTATAATCCGCTATCGATTCATCCCTTTGTTTCCCATGCTACTCCACCCTCTGAATCACCTCTCCATTGTCAATCCAATCCTAATCAGATATCCACCATTCATCTTCATTCGCTCGCTGCTTGACATCACATATGGGTCCCACGATCACGTGCATACCCTGCACGTATGATCTGCTTGCACTTTTTGTTGCCGCCCTTGGTCACGTTACAATCTTTTAGGCTAGCTCCTCGCGCTAAGAGAAATTTTTCCAATTCCTTTAAAATGTGTCCAACTTATCCTTTAACTTCACATTTCTACAAAATGAAAAATATGGAACCCCTTGACTTAACGTTAACTTAACTTAACATTTATAAAGAGTTAAACCCTTCCATAAAAGCAAACTCAGTGAATAACAAGGTACTAAAGCTTCCTGATGAGAGAAGCTTACAGTAAACCTTTGGACCACAACTTGGAGTGCGAATTCACGTGTTGTCCTCCTATCCACCTTTCCACTTGCTCCACGACAAAATATCCCTTTTAACTTAGTCGACGAACCTTTATATTAAGTTTCAAACAACCGGTTTTGGAGGCTCCAGAAAGTGGTTTTTCGCTTACCACTTTTCCCAACGGAGTTCATCACATTGCGCCATGTCGAGAGTGGTTTATAATCTGCTACTGCTTCATCCTTTTATTTCCCATCCTACTCTGGGCTTTGGATCACCTGTTCGTCATCGATCCAATCCCAATCAAATCTACATCATTCGTCTCCATTCACCCGCTCCTTGACATCACATTTGGGTCCCACAATCACATGCATACCCCACATGTACTCTCCTCTAGCACTTTTTGTTGTTTCCATTGGTCACAATACAATCTTTTAGGCTAGCTCCTCGCAATAAGAGAAATTTTTCCAGTTCCTTTAAAATGTATCCAGCTTATCCTTTAAGTGGTCTAACAATAATGATATAGCAACAATCGCAATTTCAAAATGACAGGTATGTATTTTCATCACTTGATTTTAATTTTTGCAAATTTGGATGGTTTGACGATGATAATGTGATTTTGCACAATTTGATGTATCACTTAGTCAATATTGAAAAAATGTTTTGTTTGCCAATGCACTTGAGAAAAAAACCCGAATACAATGATTGCCTAGCTTGTGTTGTAGCTTGAAACAGAGGTAAAATGAATGATACAGAGTCCAAAGCATGTGCAGGTTTCATATATGAGATTTAGGTGAAAACATCATTTTGTTCAATTAGTCTCTTTGGTCACACCTGTCACCCTAAGTAGCCATAGTTAGAGTTTCAGCGTGTCTTTCAGGAACACAATCAAAAGGCAGACTGTTCATCCAAGGAGGCACTCTCTTTGGCCTCAAGCCTCTTGTCCTTCATAGAATTCTTTGAAGACCGAATTCTTTGAAGGCAACATTGATGGGGGAGGTGAGATTCATCTCTTCTAGAATCTCACCATATATGTTTCTTGATTAGTATTTTTAGCATGCCTTTGGCATCGATGTAAGAGTATAGATGTCTTCAATCTCCATGGATGAAGGTCATCACTTTATGATTAGTTGATCCCCTGAGCGCCTTTCTAGAAAATATTCCTGGGTTCTTTTTTGTTCTTGATGGACATGTTTGTTCCTTTCTCTAAGATAGGTGGATATTTTGTTGGGATTTGGGATGACTATATTTATGCCCTGTCTGTTCCTTTCAGCTGCTTGAAATATATTTTGATCTTCCTATGATGTAAACACTATCCTTTGATTCACATGAATATCAAGGCTAAGCTATTTTTCTTCTTAAAAAAAAGTAGCCAGAGTTAACATTTAAATTTTTTGAACTCAAGAATAACAACACTTGCTCTAATGGTTGCATTTTCAAGAATAACTCGATTATAAATATAAAGAATATACTTGTTAGGGTCACGATATGGTCTGTAGTCTTTGGTCCTTCATTACCAAGAAAATGAAGAATCTGCAATAGAAATACCTTATCAATAATATCCACACAATTATCTAATAGAAAAAACACTTGCTTCAACAGTTCTACCACTAGAATAACATATATTTGAAGCCCACTCAAAAAAATTTAAACATTTACAACACAGATATTGGGCAGCAAATCAATTCTTAATTATCATGCATTGAATAAGAGATACATAAAGAACTTGAACAACATGAAGCATGAAGCATCATGTACAGTCAATGCTAAAACTCTAATCTGAGCATGGCCAACAAAAGTTCAAGAACCCTCAACAACCATGCTTCAAGAAAGCATAAATAAATATTTGATGATCGATAAATTCACATTGAGTTATCCTAACCATTCGACATTCGAACCATTCACCGCACCTAAATCCAACGAGTATAAAATGAGTATGTAATTGATACAAAAAATAATACTTTATAAATAATAATACAAAAAAATCAACGATAATACAAAAAATAATACTCTATAAATAAGCTATAAGATAGTAGTGAAAATATAAGAGGAAGTAGAATGTTTTGAAAACTCCACCCTATTTAAATTTTTAATGAAATCCTCATAAATTATGTGGTCGCTTTCTTCTAACTTGTATGTGTAATTCTTGATATTGTATGATAGTTTGTTCGTTGCTATAACATATTCAAGTTGTATGAATAGATGATCTGTGGAATCATACTTGTACATGCGTTGCTCCTTTATTCTATTATACCAACAACATTGAAGCTCAACACCTTCGGGCCTATCCAATATATCAATGTCATTATTGTAATAAAACACTCTATTACCATCCTTCTTTCTTGTTCTTTGAACTCTTCCAATGTACCAAGTACCAAAAGAAATGACATGCTTTGTACTTTGAGATACACATTTTCATCTAGTACGCTCAACTACAGCTATAGACTCTCTCTCGAACAACACCGCACAATCTGATCCAATTCCAAAACCAATTGCAACACCCTTTTTGGGCGCCCTCTCATCTCACATGAAGTATACTCCATTCCTCACTTTAGTCAATCTATCTTTTGATAATGTCGTATTTCCATTCAATTGACTAACCAAATAAGATTTGTACATGTCCTTGCCATCGAGCTCCACCATTAGTGTAGTTATGTTTACATTTTCATCAACGAAATCTAAAATTCCATCCAACTCATGCCTCCACTCGCTTTCCATTGTTTGCAATTCATTATCATTGAGTACCATAAAACATGAAGATTGTAATATGGATGTGGAATGACCTGGTGAATAATTATCGACTACTTCATCCACAACTTCGAATGTTGGATAATTGCGATCCTCTATCCATGGTTTAAACCACCAAGAATATTTTGTGTGTCTTTCTGGTTGCATTCCAAGACCTAGTAAAACTACCTGTGCATCCTCCAATCCTATCTTGAGAGCTTATATAATTTTATTATCTGTGGATATTGAATCATATTGTGACAACACATCACCTTCCTCTACTGTTTGTTGATGCAATTTATTCTAGATACTCATTTGTTTCTTATGAGATTTATTGAAACAAAGCCCTTAGGGATTCAATTCTTCTTCAAGAACTCTATTAAGGGTTCCAATAGCATGAAGTAAGTCATTGAAATCATATGGCCTCTCTACTCCAACCATGCCACCGACTTTGCTAAATAATTTCTCACATTCATCTGGCCCAGTCAGGTGTAATGCACATGGCAAGTTAGAGTATTGCTCATGAAATAATCTCATCAACAAAACCGTAAAGTGGCAAGAAATTTTCACATCTTGATATGCCTATCTGCTAATGAAATTAATGTTGACATCAGTATTTTCTTTTTCTTTGACCCAACATAGCCATAACGTGAATAAATGATGGACTCTTGAATAATTTTGCTCTCTTTCCCAAAGAATCAAACTAGGAGACAAAAAATATCGATATAGTCAGCAACGATTACTAGATAGGTCTTTGTACCCGATGTCCCCTCTGTCCTGCCACTTGTACTTCTCATTTCTTTCAAGAACCTCTGGACATGCCTTGAAGCAATACGTTGTGCCGAACCCCAGTGTTGGTGATCAACCCTCTCTAAATCCTCAATTTTAAGCTTGTGGTCATCCACTTTAAAAAATTTATAAACCATTCTTACATGGTTAAAACTAATCAACCCTTTTCCAACAATCAAATCTCGTTGACCACTAAACAAAAGATTCACTATCTTTTTTACGTTGTGGATGTAATCCTGGTCATGAAGTCTTGTTACTTTAAATCCATCATACAACCCATTTAGCCTCCAACTTTCCCAAGGAATTTGATATCTCATGCATGTCGTTGAGTAATAATCCTTCAACATAAGCATTCTTCTCCTACTATCCCCATCCGAGGAATGACCAATAATAGGTCCTAAAAAATGTTCCACATGTTTCTTCCATAGGTATTCTATTTTTTCCCATTGTCGATGGACAAAATTTGCATCAAACATGTTGCACATTGGAGGAACAACCACAACCAAATGACGAATCTTCTCATGTAAAGGGTTTACAATAATAACACGTGCATAATGGCTAATCCCACAATTCTTGAAGGCATCTATGATAATATCATAGCTCGCATCGCCCTCACCAACTGTCACCAAGAAATGTGATTGGGACTTATGTTCTTCTTTCTTACCACAAAAACCCACTAATATATCATTTTTTTCTACCCACCTGACATATTTTTTCACAACAGTTTCATCTTCATCAAGGCATACGGGAATTGTGCCCTCTATACCATGTTTGGATTTATAGGAAGCAAAAACTTTTCTGATTGCCTCAAAAATGTACTCCTGCTCCCCTGGGATATATGTCAATGATTTTCTAACTTGCCTTAAAGTCGTAGATATCGAAGGGCCATCCAAATTCAAGCTAATAAATCTATGTAATTTAGGACCTCCCCATAACTTAATCATCTCATAAATGGATTTAGTGGATGCACTATACCTTCTCCCTGACTTTGAACGAACTAGGTTGTGAAATATATCTTGAACAAATTCCCAAACTGCATCTTTATAACCTTGTAATTTTCCTTACTTATGAGCCTCACACACATCCTTGCAAAACTTAAACACATCCTTCCTTCCTGTAGATTTGAACAAATTTTCCCTTAGAGACCTCGTTCTAATAGACAGTGTACCAAAATTTGTCCTCTCCCACCAAAGAGATCGCATTGTTAATCTATGTGTAGTATTTGTGTCTCTTGCAGCAATTTTGAGTTCAGCTTGAGTCAAATGGTCCAACCTTCTCCCTTTCTTTGTATCTCTCCCATGTCATTTGATGTTTCTCCTTGATTCACTATATAAACGCATCTGAAAGTCATCACAATTAGGTATCAAGTTACAAAAATTGCATGTCAATGAATCAAAAGGGATTGTTGCTTCAGAAACCCTCTTGCAATGAACATGTATGTATGTATCGTTAATACGACATTCAATACCATAATAACATAGTGTTCTCTGGGTATGTTTCTCTATGGCCCATAATTTTCCACCACGTTGGTCATCCATTAGAACCTTTGTGTCCAATTTACCTCCTCTTCTATCAAGATAGGGATCCCAATACCCCCAACATAGTAATATCAGGGGAGGAAATTGTCTTAGAATAAGATGAAAAAACACATTATAAAATGATCTACTAACTACTACTAACAAGTAATAACAAATAAAGTAATGTGCAAATTCAAATTCAAATTAAATTATAACTTGGGTAATTAACACACCTGAACTAGAAGCCTATGAACTTGTAGAAACCCCATGTAATGGTGGTGGTAGTGATGGGATCAAGAACTTAGTCAAACTTTGTTGGGACTTATCATTGGTAGGATTCTTCGGTCTCCCAACTATTCCACTCCTCAACACAGTTGTATCTTGTGAAGCCTCATATGTAGTAGTAGTGTGCTTCGTTGATTTCATGTGTTCATTTAGAGAACTGACAATATTACCACTTGCCGACACCAAAGAGAACCATCTATTGCATCGTGTACATTCCACTCTTACTTTTTTCTTGTCCTCATAGTTTGCAAGTGTTGCTTCCACCACCTTGAACAAATTAGTCTCTTGCGTTTAGTTGAAATCGCGTAGAAGTTTGATTGCTTGATAAATCTCAAGTTGATTGCTAGACATTGTTGTCTGCTTTTGTATGTTACATGAAGGAATTTAATTAATCCCAACATTGAAATGTGACGTTGACGGGACCCTATTTTCATATGATTTTTTTTGAAGTTAAGAACTGTTCGTGCTGCCAAATATACTTCCCCCGTTCCCTAATCAATGCCACAAATTTCACAACGGATCTTTATATTAAGTTTTCCATTTTCTGAATATACCTTGAGTGTTAGCTTCTCCTTGACAAACTATTCCATTAAACTATTCACTTTATGTTCCCAATATGCCAATACATTAGGATCAACCGCTACAACTTGTTCCACTAACTCGAACAAATGATCAACTCTTGGTTGTTTATCCATAAAGTTCCTCCACATTCCCTTCAATGTTTTCAGATATTGGCATTCCTTCCATTACCTGTGATTGGAATGTTTCGACAACCAACGTGCATACTTTCCTCTTAATGCCTACATTTGTTGTTGTAGGTTTCCTTTTCTGCTCTTTCTTTGTATTTGAAGGAATTCCAATTGGGCCAATAAAATCAAAAGGATAATCAACGATTTCATCTTCCACAATTTCACCACGAATATCAGCATATGTACAACCTTTTTGACACTGGACTGTGCCAAGGGCACAATTCTCTTCACCAATAAAAAATGTGAACTCCACGACATCACTTGGATCCATTTGCATTTCCATCCATGTGTACCTTTTAGTTGGTTAAGAACATGTTAAGAAATGAATAAAATTATAAAAAAGAAAATTCAAAAATTTGGATATAATATGGCTACGAAATGAGGTGATTGCATCCATAAATAAATGAAAAAAAAAATATTCAAATTTACACATGCATATTAGTTCATTAATAAAACAAAGAGCTAGAAATCAAGGTATGCAGTTTCAATTCAAATCTCTAAGAAGGACGAAGAAATATTACTATCGGGATGAAACACCTTGAAACAAAATGTATTGTTAGTGGCTTATTCAAATAGCCCTCCCAAAACTGAAGAGTCGAGTTCAACGAACATGCAGAAGATCAAAAGGTGATTAAAACAAGAGATGGAATTGAACCACCAATCTTTTGCATTATATAATGCAGATGCTCTACCATTGAGCTATCACCCCGCAACTTTATATACAAGAAGAATATTTGTATTTTTAGAGTTTTTTTTAAACCTATCGCTAGTACATGTGGACATTTTCCCACGGACTTTCGTTGCTAAAACAACGAAAATGGCCCCTCTGGTTCGTGGGAAAACTTTCGTGGCTAAAGCAACAATTTGTCACTCCGTCGCTATAGCGATGAAAGGTTACCATCTCTATAGCAACGGACATAAAGAATCGTGGGTGTCGCTATAGCAACGGACATAAAGAATCACGGGCGTCACAATAGCGATGGAAGTTAATGGTTTTTAAAAAAAATAAGTGTTTTCCTGTGGTTGTAGAGACGAACTAGCAGCGGCTATAGCGATGAGAACTTAGTTTAAAAAATAAAATAAAAATCGACAAACTTTCTATGGTTTTCGACGAACATTCCATGGCTGTAGCGATGAACTGGCCGTGGCCATAGCGACGAAAACCAAGTTTTAAAAAAAAACAAATAGTTTTCGAGGACCTTTCTGTGGTTTTCGAAGAAATTTTCGAGGATCTTGTGCGTTGAAAAATGTTGGAGGTAAATACTTCTGCATTTCACACATTAGACGAGGAATTTCTCTCTTCCAATATCTAATATCTTCTTTATGGATTTCTTTAGATGAAAGCCACCTACAAAAGATGCAAGAAAATAACATGAATGATCAACAAGATTGAGGCATATAATATATATGAAAGTTCGAAGTTGTAAAACACAATATGTCAATAAGAAATGCAACCAAAAGAACGTCGAACATTTTTCATGCATATAAAATTGTTACGTACCTCATGTATTTAACAAGATCATAAATAACTTGTTTTATATTTTCGTCAAAGCTATCTGGGAGAGCCAGAGGTAGAACATACTGTAGAAAAAATCAAACCATTATCTAATGTTTCCAAATAGGAGAGAACAATTGCTAAAAATATTTACTTAATGTAAATTATATACGTAAAAAATTACCTTAATGAATGTATGCCAGTCATGAGTTTTAACACCGCCAAAATCACCTTTTTGGGTTAAGATATTTTTATGTTCGACAAAACCCCGTCGAAAACCTTATTTTCTGAATGACCTATTTTATGGCATTACTTCGTTGCTCCGTCAATAACCATGGAAGACTAATATTCCGGTTACCATTTCTGGCATTAGAAATAATTACACTTTGTAATGCGTGATTGGCTTCTGCAATGTCACTACAAATTTTTCCAATTTTATCTTTGTCTGACCTTCCATCTAATGTTCGCCATATCATTCCTGTTACATTCTTCCTGATATGCATTGTATCAAACAAATGAGCTATTTGTAGGTGCTCGTAGTAAGGAAACCTACTGAATTGTATGGGATAACTCTTCATTCCTTGTGGAATCCCATTCATGCCTAAAATACATTCATTAAAAATAAACGAAAACACATTTACAATAATTCATGACACCCATGGTAGAGAAGATTCAATAAAAATATAAAAACCATAATATTACATGAATATATATTGTATGCTGCATATACAATTTGCATACCTCAATGATGTCTGTTATATTCGAACTTCCATAGGCGAGGTGTCATTCTTCATGGTTTCTTTGCATTCTCTTCTTTACCATTGAATTTTGTTTTTTCAATAGTTCTATACCTATGGTTCTTAGGGAGGAAGTGTCTATACTCATCGAACACCTCCTTTGCTAAACTTCTTGAACGACGATATTTTATCCTAGGACCACATACTGGACATGCAAAATTTCCCTTTGTTTGAAGACCTGCGAGATATATGTATTAATGTTATAGATGCATCAAAGGATTAGTAATTTAAAATAAAACAAAATGCATGTTTTTAACGTTAAAAATATATAATATTAACAATGTGCGACATAAAGTTACATACCACAAAAATGTGTTAATCTGGGAGCGTCATAAATTGTCCATGCAAGTATTCCATGGACTGAAATTGTTTCTACCCTATTGGTCTAGAGATGTCATACATAGTGATTCCAGCCCATAACTTCAATAGCTCATCAATACGAGGCTCAGCATACATATTCATATCTTTAACTTGGTACTTACCTAATTGATCAATAAACATACAATATTGCTATTTAGTTTTCCGTCCAAACGTATAAAAGGTGTTCTCATGCAACAATTAAACAAATAACTTTATGACATAATATAATTATAGCTTTCAATAAAATACCTAGACTAATCATTGCCAACATTGTGTGCTCTCTCTTAATGGTCATCCAAGGAGGTAGGTTGTTGTTTATGACGAAAACAGACCACACTAAGTAAGTAGAACGAAGCTCACCAAATGGATTGAAACCATCAGCTGCCAATGAAAGTCTAACATTACGAGGTTCATCTTTGAAAATTGGCCATTTTTCTTCAATGTTCTTCAATGCAGAACCATCTGCAGGCATTCGAACAATACCATCTTCACTTCTGTTCTTTGCATGGTAATCCATAAATTGTGCTATACTTTGGCACCTGAATAGTCGTTGGAAACGTGGAATTATGGGAATATAATGAAGAACTTTTCGAGGGACATCTTTTGTTAATTGATCAGTTCGATATCTATTAATTTCACATTGTGGGAATTTTTTTCTAATGCATACTGTCCATAATATATAATATGATCATTAGGACATGCATCAATAGATTGATACTCCACTCCAATTTCTTTCATAATCAAGAATACCTCTCGAGTTGTGCATGGTAAATTATTTGATGGTGGTAATAGAAATTCACCCAACAATCTGTAACATTGACAAAAAGTGAATTGTAAACAATATACGTCATAAATAATTCACATCCCTAATTTACGAATTAATTAACACTAAAAATAGAGGAATCTAATCAACTTTACATACCTTAGGAGCTGTGTGAAACAAGTGTTTGATAAACCATTCAAAACCTTCAAGTTCACCAACAACATTATAGCAGTTAGAATATTGGTTGTTGAGCCTTCATAAAGAGGTTCTTGGGACTTCTCGAGAAGAGGAACATCAGGAAAATCATGGAGGTTGTCCTCATCCAATGGAGCAAATGTGTCTTGTAGCAATCTATTTATCTCTTCTTCAATACCATTAGTATCAGTAACGTCATCTTCGTCCATAGGATCATTAAGAACTCCATCTTCAATAGCATGATCTCCATGCTCGTAGTCTTGTAAAGTAGTATTTGTACTATTATGTGGTAAATAGCTCTCTAGCGGTCGACATCTTGGGGGCATTGTCTTTATATTTACAAACAATGCAATAACATTACTGTATAATATACAACACATATATTTAAAATTATAAAAAAAATTATGAATACACTATCAATACTATTACAAGACGTACAATATGTAATGAATAACGTCTTACCAATGGATGATATTCATACCCCCCTTCAGCATGCCCCTTCTCCTTACAATGTTTTTCAGCTGATGTTCATAAAATTATTCTAGTTCGCAAACCTTTGCAATCATTGCAAGGACAATAACACTTTCCATCACCCTTCGCCTCTAATGCTACCATAGCCTCAGCATACCTCCTATTGTTTTCTTCCCAAGAAAATGTATTTGACATTCTGATAGCCTATAACAACAAAATAAACTCATTAATCAACATATAACGTACGTCTAAAAATAAATACATAATATCAAACGGTTATCTGTTTCTCAACTTCCTTTTAACTAATATTAATGACTTATACATAATCTTGACTTATCTTTAACATATACTTCTACTGCACAAATCACTATACAAAATAGTGCACAAGCTAATGCAAGCTATACTACACAAGCTAATACAAAATAATATATTGCACGATCTATTACAACATGTTTTACAGAATTTATAAAATTATAATTAATACAACACCAACAAGCTTGTTAGCAATAAATATTGCACTTGTGATCCAAAGTCCCAAGATCAAGTGCAAGGCTGAATGAAACTAAGAAGGAAGACAACGTCACCACACAAAAACCCTCTTTTTACTTAATACTATATATTCTCTAGTACAATGACCTGTCCTATAATTAGGATTGCTAAAGAATAGGCTAATATGGTTCAAAGTGGGGCGAAGAGTTCCTTTATCCCAACAGAATATTATTTGATTATTTAAGATTTTTTAAAGGAGGTTGGAGGTGTACGATCAATGCCCAAAACACATTTGGACATATGGAGTCAAAAAGAGTGTTGGAGGGATGGAAATGGATGGGTATGATTCAACAAAGGTGTTGTTAGAAAGATGCAAAAATTACCAATGGTTGTTGATTTAAATCGTTAGGAATTATATGTTTTCATGCCCTTTTAGAGGTGTCCACCAATGAAATTTCTAATACAACAAAAAGTGATCTTATTCCAAGCTGAAGTTCACCATGACTGATTTCTATGAAATACAACAACATAAATGGTTCACCTTAAAAATAAATAAAAAAGGAAGTAACAAGTAGCTACACATTGTTTTAATTCCCTTCTTGAATATCTTATTGCAACATATTTGAAGTGTAATTTCTAGCACATATAAATAACAAAGTGGGATGAATGGGTAACTACACATAATAATAAATCCCTTGAATTCACACAACCTTATAAGACAACAAACATAAATCAAGCAATAGAGTTCTTTCTCCAATTCTCCAATAATCATTATAGTAGGAGGAGCTCATCTTATATAGATGGAGAGCTCAAAACCTCTAATAAAATAAGAATATCCAATGTGAAAACCTAGATCTCCATAGGGAGGAGTAAAGATACAATATTCTCCAACTAATTCAACTAATACATAACAAGTCAAAAAACCTAAAGAAATGAAATACAAAACAAATGGATTTAAAATTGAGGATTCCACATGTCCCTCTCTTGTGAAAAAAGATTCCTTAGTGTCAGACATGTTGATTATGCAAAATAGTCTATGAAATAATAAACAATGGTCCGCAACTATGCGCCCTCCAAAAAATCCTCCAAAACTAGCATAGATTGGTGAACATAAGGGAGAGATCCACTAGAACCATGACGATTTGTTTATAAGATAATAACAAAATGGCTATGGTTTGTTGAGTTGTAACAACTCTTTCCTCCACATGTGTGAAACAATAATAAATTAAAAGGGTCACTCCATCAAATGTCATCATGTGCCTTAGTGCTAAAAAAATGGGAGTGCTCCATTAGAAATGAGGGGTCAAATCTATATACACCATAAAATATCCCAATAAAAAGGGGTCACACTATTATTGTTCATGTTCATTAATATACTAGAGATTAAAAGGTTTCAACAAATTCACATGAAAGGGCGCATAAATAAAAAGGCCACAACAAAAAAAAACTAGTGCATTGCCCAGTCAAACTAACCTGGAAAACGAACGAGAAAACAACCTTACACATGCATATTAGTTCATTAATAAAACAAAGATCTAGAAAGCAAATTCAAATTTACACATGCATATTAGTTCATTAATAAAACAAAGATCTAGAAAGCAAGGTATGCAGTTTCAATTCAAATCTCTAAGAAGGACGAAGAAATCTTACTATTGGGATGAAACACCTTGAAACAAAATGTATTGTCACTGACTTATTCAAATAGCCCTCCCAAAATTGAAGAGTCGGCTTCAACGAACCTGCAGAAGATCAAAAGGTGATCAAAACAAGAGATGGAATCGAACCACCAATCTTTTGCATTATATAATGCAGATTCTCTACCATTGAGCTATCACCCCACAACTTTATATACAAGAAGAATATTTGTATTTTTTAGAGTTTTTTTAAACGAATGAGCACAAGAAGCATATTCACTCATTTTTATGTAGTTCTAATGGAGATTTTAGTTATAGTACTTATTCATCCCAAAATCAATAGATAACTCCATATCTTCCATATAATACTTGGGAGAAAGGAGGTGGGCTTGGTCAATGCCATTGAAAGTGGTCAATCAAAACTCAAGGCTTGGATTGGTCAATCAATAAACTCATATTTTATACAATCTAAAAACTACCATAATATGTTGATATTAGCATGTTGTAACAACACCATCATTGCTATTTATCTCATTTAAATTGAACCCTCTTAATACCTTCACACTCCATTTTCCCTAATTGGATGTTTGGCACTAGTTGCGCTGAGAGGCACTCTATAGCCCAGTATGGGGGAGATCTTGTAACGTTATGTACTGTTACCTAATGTTATGGGGAAGATCCTGTAACATTATGTGTTACATATTTTGTCGGCCATTAAGTAAAAAGTAATAAATAAATTTTTTAATTATCCGACCAAAAAAAATAGGCAACAACAATATATAAATTAGGTTAGACACAGCAACATAAAAAGAAAAGCTCTTTCTCTGAGAGATGGATGGGCTGAATATGGAAAACAATAAAGTGGATAACAAGGAAAAATAGCGAGACCCTGGAACCATTGGGTATTGGGAAGTTTTCCATTCGTTTCAAAGTGGGTGTATATCAAAGTGACAAATTCCGCAGTACATCACCTTGAAAGTTATGCCATGTGATCATGTTTTCCTGAAAAATAAATGAAAGTAAACGTTCTTAGATTTCACAGGCTACAAGCATAACACATCTCTTACAAAAGAGAAACAATGAAAATAAGCTTTAATTCCTACCATTCAAACAACTGGTGGCCATAATGTGATGAACAAGTAATCTGATATTGAGCTTTTCATTTGTCGAAAAAGATCGAAATAAGAGAAACCTGCGAGGGAAGGTGAAGGGTGACAAATTGCCAAGTCGTCCCTGGCATCCCATCCCTCAACCTTAACCTCAAGCCGACCTAATTCTCCTTCCTTCACCATCTTCTCCTTACTAAAACGCTAAAATCGGATTGTATTTCCACACAAACGAACTTACTGGAAAGTTGAGGAAGCATGGGCTACTTATATTTGTTATTTTAAAGACCTGAATTAATTTCTACAGTCAAAGTCGTGTGTATTCAATGGCGAGGAAAGGTTGGAATTTAAATGTCTGCTTACCATTGAAAATCGAAATTGTGCGGCTATTAAAGTCAAAGTAAATTATGTACATAGTAATTTAGTGATTACGTGACAAAATGCCATAAATGGTCAACTGTAACCTGAATATAAGTTAGGATATTTATTATTTAAATAATAAAAATATTATAAACATTGTAATTCTATGTGCAAAAAAAGTTTTGGCATTTATTATTATGGGTCGTGACTGCATCTGTAAATGTAAATGGACAATTTCGACACCAATGGCCTTTAACTTCAATCCTTCCAAGTCAATAATCATGTCAAGAGATAGTGGAAGAAAATAAGCATTTGATGTAAGTAGAAAGTGGATGAATATGGTCGAATTTCATATAATATTCATAATAAAATATATGGAATATTTTTTCAATAATATATATATTGTAATATTTGAATTATATATATATATATATATTAATTTAAATTAAATTTAAATATATTTAGAATTTTAATTTATATTTTTTTGTTAGGACCGTAGTTGCAAAAGCATAAGTTTAAGGAATCTAACAAGGTGCAAACCTCCTTCAGTGTAATACTTGATTTGAGGTTTGCATCTCAGGACATTGGATCCATCTCGGTGCTTGATAGAGCCTAGGATTTGGATCTATGTTGGTATACTCTTTCAACCACCAAAATATATAACATAAATTATTCATGTTTTACTAAATGTGAGATTAGCATAGAGACAAGCATATATGCCAAATAAAGTACACTGCAGATCCATGAAGTAGATAAAAATAGAGATCACAACCACAAAAAATACACAGCGGATCTATGCTTTAGTATGCATCAGGAGGATAACTGGAACAATGAGATGAACAAACTGATCCTCCAAAGTACCAATGTTATAGGGGTGAGCAGTAATGTCTTGAAAAACTTTAGCAGTAGCATGAATAAAAGATGCTACAAAAGGCTCAACCACCAAAATATATAACATAAATTATTCATGTTTTACTAAATCTGAGATTAACATAGAGCTTCAAGGGCATATATAGCAATCCTAGCCTTCATGGTATTCCCCTTGTGCTGAGGGAGAGCCAAACTCAAGAGAGAGAATAAGATATTGCAATGACAATGGATAACCCTTCTAAGTTCCCTATATGGTTGCACTCGCAATTAGGGATTTATAAGTTAAGTGCAATTTTGAATGCTGTGAAGGCTTCGGTAATGAAAAAGAAAGAAAAACTACTACATAGAGGGGGGCTTGGTTAATGCTAGACTTTTGGACAACTACTATGAAAGCTTTGGTAACGAGATTAGGACAAGAGTAAACAGACCATGTGTAACATGTAGTGAATGATTTGTTCTACACAAGAGAAAAATATCTAAAGCAAGGCCTTTGTTGTAAAGCAAGATAAACAAACTTTGAATGTAACCCTAGATGGATAGTTATGTTCTTTGTTATTTGCATTTGAAGAGTGGAAACAACTAATGATAAACAAGATTACCTTTCCTTTCGTTCCAACAACATGGATACCTTTCAGCCGAGACATAGATTCCTCCAAGTCTAATATCTACAAAAATGAAAGTGATGAAATAACATCAGTCTGTAGTGATATATAGTATGGATGATGCTGACTTAAAAGTATATAATTATTAGATCAAATGAAAGGCATGTTTCCAAACTGTAAAATGCATATGATAATAATATTGTGACATTGGAATTCAATGATTGTAGGACACATAATATAAACCCTTAAACACACCCAACGAATGAGCCAAAATCCTTTATTATTCCTTATTCTGAGGGGTTGTCAACGGGCTTTTTTACTATTGCTTTCACTCAATCTGTTTCCTTTGTCTCTACGGGTGATGCTCTTCCCACCCTTGCCCCTGCATTTTCTCTCAGTGGTTCTTTTGGGTAAAAATAAGATCATCTGCACTCGCCTCTGCAGCTAGGATTTGAACCTATGACTTTGATGCTGTAGGATAGGATGATGGCTATTATGCGACCTTTGTGTTTGCAACCTTTTTGTTTGTTACTAATAATTTTTCCACTGCTCACCCTTCTTTCTTTGCTTCATCCAGGAGAAATGATAGCTTTATAACTACATCATATAGACCTATAAATGGAGGATCTTAACTATATATATCGAGGATTCAGCTACCGAAAACGACAAAGTTGCACCCAAGTTCCCACTTATTACATGGAATAAGAAAGATAGCTCAGTTACATACCAATAGATGTAGTAACTATAGTTTGGTATGATGGTCGTTCACTTCGTTGCTTTACCATGTATGGGAAACATAGGCTTTCTCTAAGGAAGTAGTGTAGATTCTCTCATTCCTTCCAATATGGGTTGTTCCTTCCTTTCTTCCTATGGCACTTCAATGAATCCAATAGGCTGAAGAAAGGTAATACAAATGAATTCTCTCAGTATCCACCAAGCGAGTTTCCCTGCCTTAACTCTTCGAGCTTTCATTCATTTGATCTGTTGTTGGTGCTGGATCAACAAAAAGAGAGAAAGAAATGGTAAGGGTTGGTTCAATCTTTCCAATGTTGTTGGTGCTGGATCAACAGAAAGAGAGAAAGAAATGGTAAGGGTTGGTTCAATATTTCCAACCCATCTGATGGAATCACCACCCCATCCCCTCTGCAACTACCGTCTATAGATCTATTGTTGGTGCTGTAACAACAAAAAGAGAGAAAGAAATAGCAAGGGTTGGTTCAATGTTTCCAACGCATCTGATGGAATCTCCACCCCATCCCCTCTGCATTTACCGTCGATAGATATGTTGCTGGTACTAGATCAACAAAAAGAGAGAAAGAAATGGTAAGGGTTGGTTCAATCTTTCCAACGCATCTGATGGAATCCCCACCACATCCCCTTTGCAACTACCATCAAGCTTCGTCAATGCTCCCCCACTTTGGTTTTTCGGGCAGACCACTTCTCAACTCCGTTTGAAATTTTTGGGTCGCTTCTTTGCATCGTTTGATAATAAAACCCCCTATATATTGCAGATTTTTTAGAGAGATATAATAACCCCCTCGTCCCTTAATATGCCCCCAATATAATTTTTGGTTTTTTTATAATTAATTAACCCCCAATATGAAAGGACATGATATGGGTATTGTTCGTCGGCAAAGACCCCGTGGTTTAATCAGTGTAATACAATTATGTTTATTGTGTGTATCTCTTCTCTCTTGAATTCCAAACTAGTATCAGAGCTTAAGGTGCCCTATACATTTGAGATATATTCGAGAGAGGAATTGCTGCATGGAAAAGAAGGTATGTGTTTGAAGGACACGATGTGTATTCAACACGAGGTCGCAATTAAGAGAGAAGCCCGTTGACTAGCTATTATTTGAAAAATCGCTATCTAAAGGAGCCGTCAGAGAGAAACGCTGCCAAAGGAGGAAACACTGTCACTATTCATTTTCATTTTCATGAAGGAGGAGTGTTGTCAAACAAATTTGCACGGTGAGAAGAAGAAATAGATCGTCGCAAGGCAAGTCTTTGGTGAGTAGAACTTCTGTATTTTTTGTGAAGTAATATGGATAGTATACCTGTGGAGAAGTTTAATGGTAACAATTTCCATACATGGAAAGTTAAAGTTCAAATGCATCTAATGAATAGAGGTTTGTGGAGCATAGTAAAAGGCACTGAACAAGCTCCTACTGATCCCAAACTTCTTGTTGAATGGGAAAAGAAGGAAGAAAAGGCTAAATCTATTATTAGTTTGGCTCTTTCAGATACGCAATTGCTTTTGATTGATTTAGCAAAAACTTCTTACAAAATTTGGTAGCAATTAAGTAAAATATTTGGGGAAAGGCAATGAATGCAAAGTTCTCTTTAAAGCTGCAACTTTTTAGTCTCAAAATGCATGATGAGACATGTCTCTGTACTCATATAAATGAGTTAATGTCTCTCTTTAGGAAATTAGCTGAAACTTGTGCCAAGGTAGATCCAGATGATGCTAAAGCAATTCTATTGAATATCATATTTTCTATGTATAGAAATGTTGTATTCACATTAAGTCAGTTATCCTCACAATCATTGGAAAAAACGTTAACATCATTGTTAACTGAAGAAAAAAGGGCATATTCTGAAGACTTAGATGTAGGGGGTCAGCATGAAATTGCATTATACTCAAAAGGTAAGATGAGAAAAACCAAGGGTTCAGGATAATGTTTCTACTGTCACAAGAATGGACATATAGCCTGGAACTGTAGAACTCGTGCTAGGGATCTTCTGAATGGCAAAGAAACTGCAAACATTTCCAACTTGGATGAATTATCAGAATCAGAAAGTGATGAAGAATCACGAGTGTCATCTCTCAAACTGTTCTAAAAATGGGGAGTGGTATATTTAACCTATTTATGTACATGTGTTAATGCTTAAAGTTGTTTATATGTTTATGTGTTTAAAGTTTTTATGTAAGTGTTTATGTAAAATAGGAACTCCTATATCTTGATATATGTTGGCAGCCCCGGTTTCAAGAACCATTGTTCTTATTGGAAGTCACCTTGTATAATTGAGTGTTGAGGACATTCCGTATCCAAACTGCTCTTCTAGATACCGACATATAGCCGAAAGCATAAATCCGACTGATGGATGCATGTCCATAGAATGCATCAATAATTGACATATTTTCTCATGGAAGTCTCGGTGAGCCGAGATTATTAAAATTGTCAATCGTACAAGAGCATGAAGGATGATCTAAAACATTTATACTTCAAATGAGTGGAAAGGAAAGCTTGAAGCAGAGGAAGAAAAAGAGCACAATCCAAAAGCGTCAGAGTGGGTGTATGCGTTGATGAGGATCATGCTAGGTGAAGTGTTGTAACCTTTTATGTCGTGTAATTTGTGAAGTTTTGTAATGTAGGCATTAACAGGGGTGTTAGAGATAATGTGTAATTAATGCAGTATACTAAAGTTTAGGGATTGGTTAGGGTTGTTGGAGGATGTTGAGAGATTCTCTCAAACTCTCTCCCAGAATAGAATAAGTTGGATCTCACAACACTTACTTATTTAAGTGTGATGTAATTGACTAGTTCATTTAGAAGATGTTATATGTACCATTAGATAAGCATTTGTAAATATGACTAATCATATTAGAGGAAATTTGGGGTCTAAAATGGGCCTTATAAAAAACTGTGTCATGAATGAGCTGGATTAAGTTGAAATTTTAAACCAATAGAATTTCAATATCTTTGGTCAACCATTATGGTTGAGTTGGACACATAATGCTTATGTGTCATATTTTTATTTGACAATAGCTAACTCCATATCAACCCCGCCTTGGTTAAGTTCTTGAAAAGATCACCTCGAAATAAGATAAATAAACTTTAACTAATAAATATAGAATATTTTATTTGATCACTACTTCCAACTCCTCTAAAACATAACCTTCGCATTAATTAAAATTGTAGTGGAAGCATTTTGAAATACTAAAAACATTTATTAATCAATTTTTTAAAAAGAAAACTAAATATTCTTTAATTTTAAATAGACTTATCTTGAAATACTAAATACAAGATATCTAGTATTTTTAATATTATTAAATAATATTTAAAAATAAATATATTTAATTATAACATTCAAAAATAAATAAAACATTTAAATACTAACAAAATAAAAAATAAAAACTATTTTTAATGTTAATAAAATTATAATAAAATTTGATTTTGCTTTTTTTCTCTCTTACCTACCTACCCATTAAACCACAATTTTTTTTTTTATATTAATATAAAAAATAATATGAATATACATAGTTTATTGTTTTTTATTTTATGTGATGTAATATTTTTTATATGAATTAATATAAAATTTATTTTAAAAAATAATAGTGAATTTTTTATTTTTTTAATACTATTATAATTATATTTTTCATTATAAATGAATATATTTGAGTTTTACATTTATTAAATATATAAAAAGTAATGGTCTATTCATTTAAAAAAATAATAATTAAAATTCAAAAGTTTCCTATAATTTATTATGTGTGCACAAGAGTCTAAATATTTCATTAATATTTTTAACCAATATCTCTTAACTTTACATTAACTCAATATAGTTGTCAACTACCATTAATGAGACAATTTAGGTTGACTTTCATTAGATTTAATTTGACATGGCATATTTGTAGTGTGACATGGTTTTTTTTTTTTTTTCCTTGGGAGGCTCATTTTAGACCCCAAATTTCTTCTAATCCAAGAAAACCTGCGATAGAAATATGTCACAAATAACATCTTAAAAAATTATCAATGAAAATTAAATTCACACATCACTTGAAGCTAATCTCTTTGTTTAAGAAATGAATGAGCACCACTTAATATTTATCAAAGTTGCAAAGTTAATATTTATCAAAGTTGCAAAGTATATATTTATCAAAGCTGTAATGCATTTTTTCAAAAATAAAAATATTAAGTAAAGTAAATTTTTAAATACTACATGTTAAAAAAAAAACTTATTCTTACTTTGTGAGGTAAAATAAATATTTTAAATATAATATTTTTTTAGATAATAATAAAAAATTAGTTATAAAATTTTATTTTTTGCTTGTGAGGTAAAATAAATATTTTAAATATAATTATTGTTTTAAGACAATAATAAAAAAATAGTTATCAAATATTTTTTATCATGAGGTACTAAAGACGATATTAACTACAAACAAATAAATTTTCCGTTATAAAAGATGACATTAGTTTATCATGCTCCAAGTGCTTATCTCCAAAAACAATGTATCAAGCTTATCTCCAAAAACAATGTATCAAGGTTATTTTAAAGATAATGTATCAAGCATTTTTCATTTATCTTTCATTTAAAAACCTCTATGATTCAATTTTCAAAAAATAAAAAATAAAAATTACTTACTATTATTAATTTAAAATAATTTACACTTTTTTTTTTTTTAAATGTGGTTCACGCGTCGGCTTGACCGACGAGCTACGTCCACGGAAATAAATCAGGCGGGCCCACCCGAAGGGGCCTCACACCTTCAGCACACTTCATGCCTAACCCCAATAGCGTCAATGAGAATTGAACCCGTGACCTCTTTACCGAGAGGCCTAACGACAGGGACTCAACCAATTGAGCTAACTCTTGGGGCTACACTTATAAAACAATAAATATGAACTTAGCTATTATAACTCATCTAAAGCTTAATTTTTCATAAATGATCAAAACTTTAGATTATATTCAGGTTTCAAAATTGTTTTATTATGTTTACTTTACATAGTGTAAGTGTTAGTATTTTTTCAGAAGAAAAAATCATGTCCTTGATATTCCTAAAGAATCAAAGGGCATTTTACATACCGGTGTGTGGCAAAAATAGGCATCAGCAATACATGTGCTACCGATCCCAACAAAGAGCACGAAGAGACATACTGACAAAATGATCAGTACTCGGCATGGATAAGAGAGACCCAGAAGGTACTTCATGACATCCTAACATATGGCCAGAGAGCACAAAGGGTGTACAGAGGGCACCTCCAAGGAGGTACAGAATACAAAACATCCACAATTTGAACTAAAAACAAATAGTGCCCAAAAAAATGGGAGCCCAGCTCCGACACAAACTTAAAAGAGCTGAAATTTACCAAACTCGATGACAGAGTCATCATAAAACTCAGAAATATAACAGAGGCTAGGAGCCAAATTCAGGGCCTCCTTAGAGAGGCCATCTGCACACTCGTTGTGCTCTTTGTAAATATGTTGCATGTCTAATCTGAGAAAGATGGTTGTATATTTTAACATTCTTGATATTCAAGTGTTACAATGATTTTGTAATTCTTTATCCTATAAGTTAATAATCATCCACCGTCTAATATATTTATTCTTGATCTTAAAATATCTAAAATAATTACTTATAAAATTATTAAAAATTATTTCACAAAATAAATATTTAATATAAGAAATTAACAAATAATACTTTGATTTTAATATAAATGTTTATTTTTACAAAATCCGTCATCGTTATTATATTTACTTTTAAATTGAGAATGATCATATTATTCATACAATCTATCTTAAATTTTAACTTTCTCATAACTTTTGACTTCGCCATAAAGTCACTTTTATCTTCTTCTTTTTTACAAAAACGGTTATGATATATTGACGACTCAGCAAAGAAGGCGCTGGATCAGAAACCTATTACAACATGCTTCCCAACTTCTTCTTCCTTCAAACGGTGTAGAAGGGCTAAGGAGGGACATCTATGCTAACATCCGAATTAACAATGAGATCATGGAGACCAGCAGCTATAGATTTATTGGCTGCTAGGTCCGCCAAAACATTTAGACCCCTAAGAATGTGAAAAAAATTTATTTTTTTGAACATTTTAACCTTATATCTAATTCTATTAATCAGCCTCGCTATTCTTCCATTCTTGCCTCTTCTACCCCTGTTTAGCGCTTGAATAATAACCCTGGAATCCCCAAAGACCATGACCTCATCCACTCCTTTCTTCTGCAGCTGCTTGAGACCTTGCCAGAGCCCGTACGCCTCAGCCATATTATTAGAGTCATAACCAATGTTCCAGCTGAATTCAATCTCGACCTTCCCATCAGGATCAATAATGACTCCACCCCCCTCAGCTTTCCCCGGGTTCCCTTTAGAAGCCCCATCAAAAAATAATTTAAAAGTCTTCTTTTCTTTGAGCCAGCTCTCAAACTGAACGCAATCCATCCTAATATCCCAATCTTCCTTCTTTATTGCAGCTGCTTCATTTACAACCATGATCTTAAGGCTTTTCATCCAATTTCCCTCCTTTTCAGTCAAGTTTCCTTTATTAATTGGAATCTTAGATATACTGACAATCTCACCTAGCAGGGCATTAACCTTACTAGCAATCTTCCATGCTGGTTGGGCTTTCTCCTGGAAGATTCTATGATTTCTTTCATTCCATATGCACCAGCAGATTAACTTGGGTAGTTTCAACCAACAATCTCTAATTCCATTTTTTTGGCTCAGCTCACCATGATACAGAATTTCCCAACTAGTAAACCAGTCCTGAATTTTATCTGGCATGCGTACTCCTCCTCCCAACAGCTTCAACGCATCCTCCCATACCTATATAGTGTAGAGACACTTTAAAAACAAATGTCTGATATTTTCAGAGGCTTCAATACATAATAGACATCTAAAGGGGCCAACAATACCTCTTTTCTGCAAGTTCTCGCCAGTAAGGATTCTCTCAAGCGTTAATGACCAAGCGAACATATCAATTTTTGGAAGGGTGCTGCTGTTCCAGAGATTCTTTCATACCCGTGGATTTGCCGGCACATTGTAGCTTGCTGCATATCTTTGATACCCCTCTGCCGTTGAATAGCTTCCAGTATACCTCCCCCAGCCCCTGCAATCCTTCTTGAATTTGGCTACCAGCGCCAGCCCAGCAAGATGATTGGTAAGAATCGTTGTCTCAGCGTCAAGCTCAGGTGGGCAATCCGGCATATTCTAGCCGACCCATCGATTTGGCAACTCAGGCTCCCAATTGGACAAGTCCCATAGCGTGTTCATCCCCAGCTCGACCAATCTCTCTTGCAAACATGGAATTTGGGGTGGATCCTCACTTAGAATTTTGTCATGCCAAATATTAATCGACTTCCCATTGCCAGGGACCCAATACAATTCCTCTTTGAACGTTGGCAAAGCTTTAAGGCAGATATTGTAAATGGACGATCCCTTCTGATTCACGTGGTCTCCATCAAGGCATCTAAGCCTCAATCCTCTGAAGTATTTGGCTTTCAACACCTGACTGCACCAAGAGGGCTTGGGGGCGATCAAATTCCAAAGCAACTTGGCTCCCATAGCCAAGTTTTGACTTCTAAGATCTCTGATGCAAAGACCGCCCTCTGGCCTGGGTAATTTAATTATTTTCCAGCTGACCAGAGCAAATTTTTTGCCTCCCCCAGCATTGCCACTTTGCCAGAGAAAGGATCTAACCAATCCTTCGATTTGTGAGATTACTTTGGCTGGAGCTAGGAGAAGAGAACTCTGGTAGAGAAGGTAGCTATTCAAGACTGCCTTTATTAAGACTACCTTCCCAGCCAAATTTAACCAGATTGACCCCCAGCCATGGATTTTTCGTTTGATTTTCTCCATAATTGGATTCCAGGCTGAACTCTTAGATTTGGCTTTGAAGATGGGGATCCCTAGGTAGTTGAAGGACTCCCAGGCGACTACACCATCCATATTGAGAATCCTAGAGATGTCAAGCATTTCTCTAGGATTAATATTCCATCCATAGATCTGGCTTTTCCTACAATTGATTTCACTTCCGGAGGCACGACAATAATGATCCAGTTCAGTCTTGAAGCGGCGGGCTATGATTTGACTGGCTCCCCCCAGCAATATAGTGTCATCCGCGAATTGCGCGTGGTTGATATCTTTTGTGCCTCTGGCCATCCTAATTCTGGGGAGATCCTGCTCAAGTCTAGCATTTTCCAGCTGAAAGCTAAGAACAAAAGCTTGGATGGCGTAGAGCAACGGGGATAACAGACAGCCTTGCCTCAGGCCTCTCGAGGCTTGGAAAAATGTAGCAGCTCTGCCGTTGACTAAGGGGGCGATCCACGGCTTGCTGATACAGGCCTTGATCCAGGAGATAAAATCTGAGCTGAAACCAAATTTTTGCATTACCTGAAGGAGAAAGGGGTGACTGACTCTATCGAAGGTGTTGGCTAGATCTATTTTAACCACCATTCCCTGGTCACCATTCTTCAGACTAGAGTGAATAGCCTCTTGAACTAATATAATATTTTCCCAGATCTTCCTGCCTTTAACAAACCCGCCTTGATTCTCCGGGATAATTCTAGGCAGTATATGTTTCAATCTGCTAGCTATTATCTTAGTTATAACTTTGTAGCCAATGATGCATAAGGAGATGGGTCAGAACCTATCAAAGGACTTGGCCTCCTTTTCTTTCGGGATGAGTGCCAGAAAGGCAGAATTTGTGTTGCCCCCGATTTTGCTGCGTCTTTGAGAGCTGCTGACCATTTTGAAAAGATCGATTTTTATAATATCCCAGCAAAGCTTGATAAAGGTAGCATTATAGCCATCAAGCCCCAGAGCTCTGTCATCCTCCATACCATCGATGGCCTGCTTGATTTCCTCCAGCGTGACATTCTGATTTAGAGCTTTGTTGTGAGTGTTATTAATAGATTTAGGAATCAGGTTAAGGAGATCATTGTCTTCCACATTGGGCTGTTCTTTAAACAGATCGCTGAAGTGCCGCGTAGCTTGAGCCTTAACGTCTTCAAAGTTGGTGATAAGAATTCCTTGGGATTGAATTTCATGCACATAATTTAAATTTTTCCTTGCTTCTGCTTGCTTGTGGAAAAATTTTGTGTTCCTATCGGCATCTTTCAACCATTTACATCTCGATTTTATTTTCCACCATTCGGATTCAAGTTTGCAGGCCGTGTGGAGAGTTGATTGTAGATTGGTTTCAAGATCCATGTCGTTTTGATCCACGATTTTTTCCTCCATGCTAGTTTGGTGAGTTTCCAGCGCTTGGGCAGCAAGGGATTTTTTAAGAGTGGGAGAAGGAATCGATTTAGCCCAGGGTTTAAGTGCTCTTTTGAGCCTTCTAAGTTTCTCTTCCCAAATGAAGGAGGGCAATCCAATAACCGGGAGAGTCCAAGTATCAACAACAGTCTTTAGAAATTCCGGTTGTCTGGCCCACAGTGGATTGAACCTGAACGGTATGGGTCCCAAGTTCTTATCATTAGCCATCTCAAGTAGAATGGGTTTGTGATCCGATCCTCCAAATGGTAGGATTTTGGAGGATAAATTCAGTCCTAGCAGGAGGAAAGTGTCCTGGACCAGAAACCGATCGAGTCTGGCAGCAATATGCCCAGGCCCAATCCTTTTGTTATTCCAAGTGTACTTTCCAGTAGAGGGCTTTACATCCATGAGATCCCAATCCAGAATGAGCTCATCAACAGTTTCTCTAATGGGATCTCTGACCAAGGAGCCCCCTCTTTTTTCCTCTTGGCTAAGGATGACATTGAGATCCCCTGCAAGGATTACATTACCATGGAGATTTCTCTTTTCCTCTCGAAGAAGACTCCAGCAGACCTTTTTTTCAGCATAAGAATTGGGTGCATAGATATTGAAAATTCTTACCAAGGTATTCGTGTCCTTTTGCCTCAGCAGGGTGAGGATCCAACAAGAGCTGTACTTGATGTCAACAGCCTCGAATTTCTTTTCATCCCACAGCGTCCCAATGCCTCCGGATGCACCTCTAGAACTAATTGCAGCTTTACCTCTTTTTTTCCAAAATTTTGGAGTTACGTGGAGAAATGCGTCTTCCTCCATCTTGGTCTCCTGGATCAGAAGGATGTCCGGTTGATGTAATGAAACAAGATCTGTCATTGCTTCTTCCTTGCGTGCGCTACCGAGACCTCTGCAGTTCCAGGAGAGGACCTTCATTACTTACTTTTGGTGTTCGAAGGCATCCCTTTCTGGGCATGCCCCTGCTGGCGAGTATTTCTCGTGTTTTTCAGCAGCTTTTCCAGGGTTAGCTGGGAACCTTGCAGCTTATCCTTATAGGTAGATTGCTCCCTAGCTTCTTTCTTGGATTTCCTTCCTTTGGTTTTCGACAGCCTTGGGGTATTCATTTCTATTTCCCCCTCCTCCTCTTCTTCTTCTTCCAATTCAGAGTCTTCCTCTGATCTTCCCAGATTTCCCCTTACTTGTGTCACTGTCGTGTCTTCCTCTTGATCCTGCATTTGATGGGCTGATAGGACTGCTTCAGGCTCCTTACTATGTTCGTTACTGGATTTCTCTTCCACTACTACGGGATCCTCCCTTACTTCAATGGTTTCTTTGGTCTTGGAGGTTCCAGGAGACCCTTCGAGATGGATGGTCTTGGCTTCTTTGTTCCCCTTATCCAACTTTGGGTCCAATCCGGGATGATTTTTGGGTTTGGATCTGTTCACCTTTTGCCATCCTTCCACCTTGTCAT
>LPNX010121982.1:50000-73305 GCA_001517045.1 Pseudotsuga menziesii
ATCTTTTGGCAGCGGTTGTTCTGGTTGCAGTTGTGGGCGTTGGTTTGAATGATTTCGCACGTCTCAGGGTCTGGTATAAGTTATTGGAGTTGATTTGTACTAAATTTTGCAGGTCTGGGAGTCTGTTAGAGGTTTGCTGAGCCTTCGTTAAATATATTTTCAAATTTCACACATCTTTGCAATCCAGTCTAATATTGTGTCCAGTGCCGTGTTTACAACTGTTGCCGGAATTGGTACTGCTGTCGACACTGGAATTGTTTGGTCTCTCAGAATAGTGGGTGCTGGTCATTGTGGGATCTCTTCTTGGTTTTGAGCAGGACGTCTAGTTTTGGTACGTAATGGACGGGTTGATTGTATTTGAACATAATGCATAGCCGATGCCGTTGTTTAGACGATTTTCTCATCATTGTTTCAGAAGCAATACGGTACATGCTATTAACATCACTATGCCTGGGAAGCAACATATTGTTTTTATATGATGTTAGTTTGATGTAGGAAGCGTTGGTGCATTTATCATCCTCATTGCTACAACTATTTTCTGATCCTTTTCTTCAGGGACGTACCGAGTTGTTGAGTTCCTCAGTCCAACTGAATTCACAGTAAATAATTGTTGTTGCTTGTCATGGAATTTTCTCAACATGCATGGTCGGTTTGCTGAACAGGGAAAGCAGATTATCTTGCTCCATTTGTATACCACCGTCCTCCTGTTTAGTCCCAAGGCGACAAGGCCTCACTTCTTAGTGAGGCCGTTGTACTTGACCTCCCATTGTACAAGAAGTGAGGCCGTTGTACTTGAGCTCCCATTGTACAAATTTGGGATGTTATTATCTGAATATATATTATAATAATATTCTCATAATGATTTATTGGAATAACATACTATAAATAGGGTGTTACAACTATATTTTCGTTCTTCACCTCATTTATCCTGATGCATATTGATGCATGTGTTCCCTTTGCATCGTTGTACCGTTCCATCCTAAAAACTTCAGCCCATTCATAAAAATCGATTCTTATAGTTGTTTTGTGCAATGTGTATCTTGTACACTCTGTAATCTTGAGCAGTCATTTAAGTGCTTAATTGCAAATGCGGTAACTTTATGCACTTTCAATTTCTCATTTGACTGATTGCTATGCAAATTGAATAGATACTATTTTAAAATGTATCCGGCCTGAACTCGTTTCAACTATTATTTATAGGCCTGTTAAGTCATACTGATATTTTGTGACCTGTTTGCTGTAAATTAATGATTTACTCTGTTCTAATAATGCAGGTCTGTTTTCTTGCCCTGATGGGATGGCATTCAGATTATGGCCTTAGGTATATTGAAGATTTTATCCTGGAGTGGCATAGTTTTCGAGTAATGTGCTTCAGTCTGCTGCTGTGAGGGCATACCTTTAATTTCCAACTTTCTTTCCAGTGAAAGAAACTGGGGATATTCTCAGCATCTGGGATTTACTTATGATTTAAGGGAACTTCACAACAAAAAATAAAAGGAGTTGCATTATTTCTGAGTAAACAAGAGCCACAATGGTGATCAACAAGTCACTTGTACTAACCTATCTGTACCTGCTCATATACATCTCACTGTCGTCAGGTGTTATTCTCTACAACAAGGTACTGTTTCTTCTTGATGTTTCCATTCCTTCTTAAACATTGCTTAATGCAACCCAATAGATTTTGGTTTACAAACTGGTAAATCTTTTGTAAGTAAAATTGCCGATTCACAGTCAAAATAGAAATATTGATGATTTGTTAGGGAAAGGAGAGTTGTTATTGTATTTATTCTATGTAAATTGTATCCTAGAATCTAGACTTGGCAGTTCCCTGTATTAGCTGGACAAGCCCAAATTGAAATCTTCAAAGTTCAAACAGCAATTGGCGGTTGTTACTGTCTCCTCTTAAGTTTGTAAAAAGAGAAAGCGATCTAACATGGGTCAACAAGAAAGAAAGAATATTAATATTCATGAAGGGCCAAAGGAGGTGAAAGAGAATAGAATAAATCAAGTATAAACAATGAGGAATTACCTAGGGCATCTCTGAAAACAATAAAGATCAATTAAAAGACCTAATAAGGGGGTGCACCCAAGAGGTGCACCTTGTAGTGAGGGAAGTTGACAAACCTTGTAGCAGGGGAAGTTGACAAAATTACAAGTGGCACAAAATAGAGGAGGTGTCAACATCTCAGCCACTCACTGTGAGAGCACCAATGCTAACTCTGATAATGTCCTTTGAGGAGTCTTTTTTGGCTAAGAGGGCTCAATTTTGTAATCCTAGAAAATAACCCACTTTGCTAGTGATAATAGTTACGCTAGAGCATCTTTTTTCTTTTCTTAGCATAAGAGTTACTTGTGCATGCTCACCTTAATGGATAGCATTATGCATGCTCACATTAAATGTCGCTTTTATGCATGCTTACATTAATGCCCGTTTCACTCAAGCAATGCTTTGTAACTCCTTATGATTAGTGTTTTGTAACTCCTGCTCATAAGTGTCAATCATTGAGGATTGTAACTTCTGCCTATAAGTGTCAATCGTTATGGATTGTAACTCCTCTTTTCTTGGATTTCTCGAGTATGTAAATTGTCTATATAAAAAGACTCATAGGCATTATAGAAGAGGTTTGGAAAAGTGTGTTATTGCAGGTATTCTGGAAGAGCTTAGTTGGGTTGAGGGCAATTTCCAGAGTCTATACTTCCTTGGATTTGACTTGAGTTGGTGTACATACTTTCTCAGAAAAGTTTCAGGCTTTATGTTATGATGATTTTGAACATTCAGGTATTGCTACTAGTAGCTATTCTTGGGTTTTCTGCTGCTGTTAGAACTTAGTGCTATAGAATCTGCTTTTGTAAAATTGTTCAACATAAAGGGGTTGATATGCTTGATTAAATGCCAATCCCATACCCTCATACATGATAGAATCAGTGGAAATGTTGCAATCCTGAAAACTATTAAGTTGGCTGAATGGGATCTAAAATTCTAGTTTTGCATATGAAGTCTGATGAGGTTGGAACCACTCAAACATCCTGAAACAATTAATAGTAATGTTAAAAATTTAAGTAATTAATATAACCAATTATTGCCGAACTGGACTGGTTGGTTTTGGTCTGGTTCTGACAACATTGCAAAGAATCCACAACCTGCAGATTTATTTTTCCTCGCATTTTTTTATGAGCATGGTGATATTTTCCAAAAACTCTCTATATTTTCCTAATTTGTTTTAAAGCGTGGTTCACAAACCCCCCAGGGGGCTGCTAGCTCCACGAGAAGAAATCACGGGGGGCCCACCCTAAGGGGCCTCACCCCTCGCTCTGATTACGGAGCTAACCCAATGGGGACATCAAGTGAGGCCCTTATATATCAATGTATAGCCACCCGAGGATTTGACCTCGAGACCTTTTGCTCACAACTTACAGCACTCAACCACTTGAGCTAGCCCACCGGGCTTGTATTTTCCTAATCTATTGTGAGTTATTCAATATAGCGTCACATTCAATTTATCGGATAAATTGGGATATAGGTGTCAATATATCGGGTTCTTGGTCATATTGGGATATATTGACAATATATGTAACTATGGATATAAACATGGCTTTTCAGCTTGGCACATTCTTCTTCTATATTATGAATTTGCCTTTTCTGTTTAACTAAAATGTCCATAATTATGATGGCATTTTGAGAGGTTTGCTGGTGCTCTAATTTGTAAGCTAAGTCACATGACATGATGGCATGGGACATGTAGGATACTTGGAGACGTGTATCTGACACGAGACATGGCGACCTTGGAAATAGGACATGAGGGACACGTTTTATATATATATATAAATTAGCATAGAGATCCATTTTTTTGAACATTTACAAAATATTGATACATCATACAATGATACAAGTTACAACTAGTCACTGCATTAATCATTCAATAATGGATCATGATTAAGCACACAAGAATAATAGAAGTTTAGAACCATAAATTGCAGATTTCTCATTAAGTCATCAAAATTTATGACATGGATATCAAGAGAATGCCACTAGCAAATACAAAATAGGGGAGAATCTCATAGCTGGTCAGTGGTACTGGCCATTGTCAATAGCATCCTCCATGGAAAAATCACTATCACTATCACCGCTCTCTCCTCAATCCTCATCCTCTGTACCTAATCTAAGATTTGCTACTTCATCTGTTGGTGTGGAGGATGACCCTAATCAAGAGGCTCATCATCGATTTTGATTGGCTCTAGCACTGGGTCATTAAGATCCATGTTGGCTAATGCCAACTCTACATCGTCGTCCAAACCCATATCATCATGAAACACATCCCACATCTGTCTTTCGCTTCAACTACTCTTGCCTCTACTTGTAAATAAGTCGAAGGTTGGTGTGCACATATACCATTGCCTCTCCCCTAAACTGCTCATGCTTCTTTGTTTTTAAACTGTACAAATTCCCATATGTGCTCCAATTCCTCTCAAAACAATAGGTTGAAGTAACCTAAGAGAGGACCCTCATGGCTAATTGTTGCAAAATAGGGCATGATGCCCCATGAGTTGCACACCAAACATAGGGCTTCTTAACCTCCCTGTCTCCAAGCACATCATACCCTCCAAATCTCCTAGTGCCAGTGAAGAACTCTATTAAGCCCTCCTCCACTTCCTAAAGGGATGCTCTATCTTGATATATCCCTTCTAAATGCTACCTTCTTCCCTTGTGAGATCTCTCCAGGCATGTGAGGGAATTTGCGAGAGGGCCCACCATTGAGCCAATCATGACTATAGATCCTAGGATTCAATGAGTGAGCCGAGCAATGCAAAGGTGTGCAATTATTATCCCACTTGGCAATAAGAATATCTTGTATGGTGGACCATGAGTTCTTTGCTGATATTCCATACTCAAGACACTCATCCTACATAACAATGGTCTTCATAGACTTAATCATGGAATCCCACCCCTCATAAACATCTTCTAAGATGGGCTGGTTTGTGTCTGTAAACGACAATAAAGAAATGATAGGGCCCATGATTTTAATAGCAAGATCTACCCTCCCCCATAAAACATTATCTAACACTGTGTCCTTTACCTTTTTTAAAGTAGCTTGATCTGTCTTTCTCCAAAAAGACCAGAACTATGAAATAAGCATGGGACCAAGAGCGGCCTTGACCTCCCTCAACCTCTTAAGCATGATGAATGAGGAAGCAAATTGAGTATTTGTAGCCTTCAACAATGATAAATGTGTGCACTCTTTATATATTGTGAGGGCATTGGTATGATTCTGTGCAAAATTGTGGACATGGTGTGCATCATCAATAATATTGCCAATCCATGTCACATAGGAAGCAATAGATTTAAGTGTTAAATTCAAAGAATGAACAATGCAAGGTGTCCAAAATATTTGTTGATATTTAGCTTCCACAATCATGCCAACAACCTATGTCACAGGGTCCGGCGAATTTTATGCTTGAAGTTTGAAATTCGCCGAACTCCAAAAAAAATTTGCAATTCGTTTAGGTTCGGCGAATTTCAACGCCGAACCTCAAGGGGAATCGAATCGAACCATATCGAACTTTAACGAACTCGAACTTTATCGAATTTTAGGCGAATCTCAAACGAATTTCAAATCGAATTTCAATTTTTGTCTTTCGCCACGTTCCACTGTCCTGTCACTGGTTCCCACTTTCCAAGGTTTTCTCCAGACTCCTGAGTCCACCGCTCTCATAAGTCATATCCCAAGTCCCGACTCCATTTTTGCTCACCTACTAGGCTACCGCGACGCCCTTTGCAACTGCAGTCTTTTGTCCCCGAACTCCTTCGCATTGCTGTAGACACCCCTTTCCCTTTGGGTCGTCAAAATTGATTTGTTTTTCCTCATTTTTTCTGCCACGCTTCCTTCCTGCTCCCACAATTGAATTTCGCTCGCTTCCCTTCTCATGAACAGGGGAGGATTGTGGTGAGGCTTGTTTGGTGGAAATTTCATGTTCTTGCTTCTGTTCTTGTGGGTGATGAGGGGTCGATTGCAGTTTTAGGAGGCCACTAATAACCTGCAAGTCTCGCTGATCCGGAGAGACTGGGCAGCGTGAAGATTTGTTTGGAGAAGATTCGAACTTCTTTTTCATGGACTTTTTCTTCTGCTTAACTGCTTGGAGCATAACAGATATGGTTTCGTCATCCTCCATGGTTGTATGCGACTTCCAATGGCCTTTCTGTGCTAGTAAGAAAATGAACTGTATCATATGAATGTTTTCCCGTGAGGTTTTTATTCGGCGAGTCGCGGGTGTTTATAGTTGGGGGTATAAATTCCTTTCTTCAAACGTATAATACTTACCTAAGTTTGCTTGTCCGTTTTTTTTTAAACGTGTGGTATTAATATCCTAGAACAGAAATTAAATATCTTTATTTAAAAAATATATATATAATGTAGTTTATTTGGGGGAATATATATGTCAGAGCATCAAATTTGCTCATTAAAGATTGTAATATGTTATTATCAAGGATTAAACTTCGACGAGGAAGGTAATTACCATTTCTCTCACCCTACCTAAATAACGTACTTTTTATATATAAAAAATATATATTACAATTTCTTAAAAGTAATAATTTACAGAGTGTATTTTATCGTTTGTGTTTTAATTTTAAAAATAAAAATAAATAACTAAAATAATATTAAATTAGTCTTTTTTACATGTATCGATCTGAACAAATCATTAGATCATTTCATTTCAAAATTAATCACATCCCCATTTTCAAAGAGTGTCTTTAAGTTCTGTTTATTTTGATTATTGCTTAATATTTATTTTCTGGTGTCATATGACTATTCTCGAATCTCAAATAATGTTTACTTTGATTGTTTTAAGAAATATATTAAAGTTAAGATTTTTTATTATATTAATTATTAATTATCATGGGAGTCAGAATATATTTGATATATTTTCTTCATTTGTTTTATTGTATATTTTATTATATTTATTATTATATATATGAAATTTTTTATATTGGCGAACCTAATGCCGAACCTCATCCCGAACTTCATAAAAAAATTTGAATTCGAATTGAATTTCAAGGTCGTCGAACTCGAACCATGTGACATAGCCAACAACTTTGCAACTAGGTGCATTATCCGTGATGATTTACACACAAGAATCAACACCTACATCTTCAATAACTTTAATGAACAACTCACCCATATATTGTTCATCCTTATATTTTCCAAGAGCATCCATCGCTTTCAAGAAGACTGTTCCATTATTTGAAGACCGTGAAATTGCTGAGTCGATGGCATATTGCATTTGCCCATTCATCAAAAACAATAGTAACTCTGGATGTGGGCCATGATGATTTGATAAGGTGTAGGATTTTGTCCACCTCCTTCTTTGCCTTAGTCAACAATGTGGTTCCTGTTGAAATTTGCAACATCATGAGTCATTCTCCAAGTAGGCTTCGTGTGTCGAAGCAAATCCTCTTGTGTCGAGGTTGTCCTAAGTTAGTCTCGGGAAACTTGGAGAAGAGTGTCATGTATCGAGATTGATCTTCTTGTGTTGAAGCATGTCTTGTGTGTCTAGGTAGATGCTGCTATATAGTCTCGTGTGTTGAGACTAGGATTCATGTGTTGAAGCAGCTTCGTGTGTCGAAGCAGTGCCTTGTGTGTCGAGGCAGAGATGTTGTGTGATGTTCTCCTAGGTGGTTTTGTTAGAAGGACTCCTCTAGGGCTTGGGCAATTGTAGTAGGAATATCTCTAGCATATGACCATGAGGACAAGATGATCACATCATCGCAAGATCTTTCTTATATATTTGATGAGGATTAAGTTGGCACAAGTGAACCTAATAAACCAAGAGGGGCTAATCTTAGCCTAAGAAGACTTGCCTAAGTTTTATGAGAAATTAGAAGAGGAGCTTATAATTTTAGTTGTTTTAATTATCAATTAGAACATAAGTGGTATTGGAATAATGGTATTTTGTGACACATGGTATTTGCCCATTGTTTTTACTCAATGAAGAATTATCAAAGGAGCATCAAGCCACTCCCATTATCATCATCGTGTGAATCTCTCTCTCTACTACTCAAGCACATTATTCAATTGATCAGGGTTGACTGAATTTAGTCTAAGGTTTCTGGGTTGACTGGTTGGAGGCCTAGGGTATCAGGTTGAGAGCAGCTCAGGGCAAGGGAGGGCTCCCCAAGCTCCACCTTAGCAGGCCACTGTCATTTTAGGACTGCACTAGCCCCACGCTAGGTGGCCGTAGGCATATTAGGCCTCCACAGGCCTTACATTGCTGATCTGCGGGCCTTCTCGGGCTGCGCAAGCCCCACGTTGACAGATCCAATCCTCCACTCAGTAGATCGGAGGCCCTACTAGCAGATTGGGGGGATGCCATGCTAGATCAAGCTCATGCTAAGCAGGCCGAGGGCTGACGTTAGCAGATTGAGGGTTGAGGAGGCCCCACGTAGCAGGCTGCAAGCAAATCGGGCCCCACATGGCTTCACGCTGGCATTTCAGGGTTTAGTTGGCAGTCTTCAACAATTGTTTTCTTTGTATGTGTTTGCCCTAGGGATATTTGATCCCTGATGTAAAAGTCTGATATATATGCTCATTATAAATCTCATACTATCAATATATTAAGGAAGATCGTGTTGCTGGGGTTTTATTCCTGAAAAGGTTTCCCAGGATAAAAATACGTGTTTTCATGGTGGATGATCAGATTTGTTATTTGCTACTGTTATTCTTCATATTATCAGTTGATGCCTTCAATTTATTAATGATGGAATTCTAGATCTGCACTAATTTAAAGAAGTCATTATTCTTGGATCTGCTATTTCTAAATATCAGTTATAAGAATTTTCAGATCTGCTTCATAGATAAAATTTTATCATGGTATCAGAGCAAGGGGCAGGTTACTGAAGCCCACGTTGATCCTTGAAATATTATCATAACAACATATCTTGGGGTTTATTGTGAAAGGGAAAATGTCTTCAATTTGAGTAAGATTTGAGGCCAGACTTGAAGGGGCCTCAAACTTTGATATATGGAAAGATAGGATCTTAAACATCCTAGAAGAACATGACTTAGATGGGTTTGTGACCAGTGTGATTGAGGAGCCCACTTCAAATGCAGGAAGAGCAACCTTTGAATAATCTTTGATTCTGTAAAATACAGTTTGATGCATGTTTTGATCCCTTTGAAAACTCCAAAGGAATTCTTTGACACCCTGACAAATTTATATGAAAAGAAAGCACCCAGTCAGAAGAGGGCCTTGTAGAAGAAACTTCGTTCTCTCAAGATGGAGAAGGATGATACTGTTGACTCCTCCTTCACAAAGATCTCTCAGATTCTAGATCAACTTATGGTAATCGAGGTATCTATAAATGATGATGATCTTGTTCAGACTGCAGTTGATGGTCTTCCACCTTCCCGGGAAACATTTTTGTCTGCTATAGATGTTCGTGAAAACTAGCCTGACTTTGAAAGACTGTGGCATGATTGCCTACAAGAAGGGAGAATTTAAAGTAGAGGTGGTCCATCCAAAGAAGAAAACCTTGCACTCTCAGCCAGGACAAAGAAAGGGAAAAGATTTTCCTCTCAGAAGAAGTTTCCTCACCAAAAGGGAAGCAAAGGTTTTAAAGACAAACAGTTTGATATCTCGAAGGTAAAATGCTCTAACTGTCATAAAAGGGGACACTTTGCCAGAGATTGTCCTAAGCTAAGAAAGGGACATAAATGAAGATTTCATGCATATACTACTGAAGAGGACAAATCCCAAAGGAACAAATCTAGAGGGTCCTCCAGTGAACAAGAGACCCGGAAAGAACACTATCTTATTTCAGCTCTCTTTGGTTCCATCTCAAATAGTGTTAGTGGACAGTGGTGCCTCTATGCACATGACATGTTATAGAAGTACTCTTACAAATTTCAAAGAAAAGAAATTTTCAGTTAAGGTAGAAATCAGAGATAATTCTACCTATATGCAATTAAGGGAATTTGTTCAACATCCTTTCAGCTAAACTCAAGATCATTATTGCACATTGATGAGGTCCTGTTTGTCCTTGGTTTAAAGAAGAACCTCCTCTTTGTTGCAACATTAGAAGACAAATGGTATAGGGTAATTTTCATGGATGGCAAAGCTCTCTTGTGGTCTAAGAATCAAGAGATAAGTTCAGCAGTTGTAATTGAAACTCGAAAGGGAGGTAAAGCCTTGGTTCATGATACTGTCAGTCCCTGTGAGTTGTGGCATTGAAGATTTGGACATCTTCGTTACAGGGCACTTCCTGGTTTGCAGCACTTCCTGGTTTGCAGAAGATGGTAAAAGGTATGCCTGTTTTTCATTTTGAACATGATGGCATTTGCAGAGGTTGTGTCCTTGGTAAGAACATAAAGAAATCCTTTCCTCACAGTAACAAGAGATCTAAAGGTATCTTAGACCTAATACACTCTGACATATGTGGGCCTATGTCATCACCATCCTGAAGTGGATATCTCTATTATGTAAATTTATCATGATACTGTCAGTCCCTGTGAGTTGTGGCATCGAAGATTTGGACATCTTCGTTACAAGGCACTTCCTGGTTTGCAGAAGATGGTAAAAGGTATGCCTGTTTTTCATTTTGAACATGATGGCATTTGCAGAGGTTGTGTCCTTGGTAAGAACATAAAGAAATCCTTTCCTCACAGTAACAAGAGATCTAAAGGTATCTTAGACCTAATACACTCTGACATATGTGAACCTATGTCATCACCATCCTTAAGTGGATATCTGTGATGGCATTTGGTTCACTTGGACCAACTATAGACAGGGGTGTGATCAGGTGGAGGCTTGATTGGATTGATTCTACAGACCTTGGAAATATGTCTTTTTAAGCAAACTTTGCCTTGTGGATGTGTTGATGGTGTGATAGGTTTGGATCACATTCCAATTTAGTTTGTGATTTCTTTGGGTTATGTAGTGGATTCATCTGCTTCTTCATTGTTAAAGTTGAATGTATCCCATTTGGAGTCGACATATTTTCATGCCCTTTTACAGAGAATTTGGACCTGCTTCCCTAGGCCAGTTGGAGCTCAAGATGGATTCTTTGGTAGGGGGATATAATTTTGTTACATTGTAAAGTTTATACATGGTTGGGGGTGGATAATGGCCTGCAGGAGAAGAAAAGAGTTTTGGGTGGCCTGGCTCAGGGTCGAGGAGGTTTGCATCTTTTTGGAGGAGGATATTTATAACAATACTCTTGGGTAGAAGGTTGCGAGGTTGGTGATGGTGGTCTGCAGAGGAGAGGACTATATTGCCAAGGGTGCTAGGATTCATTCTCGACTTTAGTGGATTTATGAGGGGGATGAAGGGTCCAAATTCAATGTTTAATTCCTCAAGCAAAAGGTGGTTGTTGACAGGGTGCTTGGTCTTTGTAAGATAAGTGGCTCTCTTGTTGAGAATCCTTTTGAGATCAAAGGCATGTTTAGTTCCCATTTTCAGAATGTTTTTGCTCCTTATTCTTTGACAAATGGGGTGGTGGCTACTAGAGATGCATGTTGCAGGGTTGTTCCTTGAAAAGTCACTAGTGGTGATCAAGACAGGTTGGATAGAGACTTTTCATAGGCGGAGTTGTATGTTACTTTGACATCCATGAAGAATGGCAAGTTGTCGGGTTTGGATGGCCTTCATTGTGAGTTTCACAAGATCACGTGGGATACCATTGGTGATGATGTTAGTTGCTTGGTCTTAGAAGTGTTCGCTTTCAGTAGACTCAATTTTCCTTAATAAGGGTTTGATCTAGCTTATTTGAAGAATGCATCAAGGGACTCTATTGGGGGTAATGACCCATTACTTTGCTCACAATTGCTTATAAAATCATGGCTAAGGCCCTGGCTTTGAGAATTCATTCGGTTGCACGGTATCTGGTTTTGAGATGGTTAATAGCCAATTTACCAATGGCTCTTTTCTCTTTGTGAGTGTTGAGCAAGGATCGATAGATGGCACCCTTGTTTTCTTCGACATGTTTTGTGCTACTTCAGGTTTTGTGGTCAATGCCCACAAGGCAAACTGTTGGTTGGGTTGGATGCATTGTCGTATTGGATTCTTGTAGCTTGGATTCATATCCACCTTGGAGTCATTATGGGCCTTAAGGTATTTGGGTATCCATTTTAGGATTGGCTTTAGCTAGTAGTTATGTGTGATTGGTATCTTCAAAGGCTTCAGAGCAAGTTGTATTTGCATCATAAGGACCTCCCCTTCATTAAGAATCCAATTGTGGTTGGATGCATTTTTCAGGCTTCCCACGTCTATTATGCCTCTTGTTGGTTCCTTAGCAAGACTCAATTTTGGTGGGTAGAGCAGATTTTGTGATCATACCTATGGTCTTACTATGGTGGCTAGAGGGATACGAGTCTTCCGTTGGTGCATTGGGACATTTGTATTATGCCCAAGGGAGAGGGGGGCCTTGGTTTGATTGATGTCGTGAGTTAGGGCAATATCCTTGTGGCAGAGTGGGTGGTGAGATTTTCAAAGGGTTTTGCTCTTTAGCAGATTTAGTTTTTGCAGTGGGTGATGACTACCTAGCATATTGGTTGGATCAGAGGGGCTAAGCAAGGATCAATAGATGACACCCTTGTTTTCTTTGACATGTTTTGTGCCACTTTAGGTTTTGTGGTTAGTTTTCACAAGACATACTATTGGTTGGCTGGGTAGGATGCATCGTTGGATTGGATTCTTGCAGCTTGGATTCATATCTAACATGGAGTCATTATGAGGTATTTGGGTATTCCTTGTGGGGTTGGTTTTCAGCTAGTATCTATGTGGGATTGTTGTCTTCAAAGGCTTAAGAGCAAGATGTATGTTTGGCATCATAAGGACCTTCGCTTTGCTAAGAACCCGATTTTGGTTGGACACATTCTTTAGGCTTGCCACATCTATTAAGCCTCTAGTTGGTTCCCTAGCATGACTCAATTTTGGTGGGTAGAGCCGATTTTGTGGTCATACCTATGGTCTTAATATGGTGGTCATAGGGTCTTTCATTGGTTTCTTGGGATATTTGTATTATGCCCAAGGATGAGGGGGGCATTGGTTTGATTGATGTCAAGCGTTAGGGCAGTATCCTTGTGGTGAAGTGGGTGGTGAGATGTTTAAAGGGTTTTGCTCCTTAACAAATCTTTTTTTGGCATTGGTTGATGACTACTTAGCATATTGGTTAGATTAGAGTGGCTTTTGGCTTATGTGATATTATTTCTTCTCCCATTTGTTTAAGGTCTTTGGTTCCCTTCTTTTCTAGAGTATTTCATTAGCTTGGAGGGTTGTTGCAGGTCTGGTCCGTTGGCATTGGGAGGCTAGTACAAGGCTCAAGCTAGTTGTCCCATTTGGAGTCGGCACGTTTAGATGTTTTGTGTTGTAAGGAAGCCATGTTCTTAGGCCTGTAGATTGAGCAAAAAAGGCAGTTTCTTTTGGGAAGATATGTATAATGTGGGGTTCTTCCTCTTGTGGTTGGAAGCAATGGTGCTCTCTTGCTCATATATATGTGTTGATTGCCATTGGCTAATCTTCTGTTATGGAGTTGAGGAGCCTTATCTTGAAGTCTAAGTTCACAATGAATACTGGGATGCACGAGCGTTTTTGGAGAGATTGGGACTGGAGGTTTGGTTGCCCACTTTTCCATTATTACTTTCGTCATTTGTATTTGGTGCTTCATTGGTGACATCCATTATCCCCTGTTCTCAATGCAAGATGGGTGTCCACCGGTGTGGAGGATAAATTGGTGTGTTAGCTTCATAGTGTGTGATATGTTTGGCTTTCACATAAGCAACAAGTTTTTGCTTGGTTGATGATTTATCAAGGGACCCCATCCAAGGGTCTCTTGCCCAAGAGTGGGCTTTTTAGACAGGCTATGTTTGGTTTGTCACTGCTTGGATACTGTGAAGCATATTTTTTGGAATATGTGTTTGCCGAACTTTTGTTAAGTTTAGTTAACCTAGATTTGATTTTTGATTCCGATAATTAACTCATTAATTATGAACGATAATACATTGAATTATTAACTAATTACGCAGTAGAATGAAACAGGAAATCACACATATTTGACACTTAGATTTATCCTGGAAAACCCAATTGGGAAAAACCAGCAATAGATGATTTTATTAAAAAAAATCTCAGGTTCTCGTCCTAGGTAATAGCCCTCTTGAGGAATATACAAAACAAGTAGCCTAATCTATCACACTTGGTTGCTACTTCCTTTGCTTTGTTTCTCGGCCGCCCGCCCTCACACTTGGATGGAAGTCTTTCTCCACCCACTCAATGAGATCTCACTCACTTTGTGTGACTGTTGTCTTTGTTGTGTCCTCCGTTGCATGGGAGTGCTCCCTCTTTGCTCCCGCTCTCGAAGCTCGCTCTCTTTTTGCTGTCATCAAATGATTAACCATGACAATGTTTATAGGAGCTTGGCAAAGAAGGGAGGTACCATAACATTATCATCAAATTATAAGTTTTATGTACTAGATGATTGTTGTTATATGGTTTAATCGATGTTTTCTATAGCCAATTCAACATCCTACATGTTTTTAAGATATAAATCTATCAAAATCTATTAAAATATATACTATATAAAAACACTCCTGAAATGGGAGCTTTTGAAAATTTCGCTTTTCGCTCCACTCTCGCTCCCCGCTCCCAATAGCTTAGGTTGTGCCTCCTCCTCTCACTTAAGTTGTCTTTTATACTCTTACAATATGCAAATACCTAGGATCAATACCATGGGCCGCTAATTACCATGGGCCCTCACTTTACATAGAGTAATTACAAAAGTACATTCACTTTAATAATTCACTATATTAAAGCGAAACTCCGAAGTTTGAGAGGTGTCTTAGATGACTCCTGCATGCCAGACACTTGGCCTATGCAGAAGTACCTGTCTAATGCTACAAAAATCAACACTCCCTCTTTGTGAGGAAGGTACTTCTCCGAGAGCCACTTGTAACTAGTTCTCCCTCTGATCTTGGCACACTGTCACTCACATCAACTTGCACTCTGGCATTGCTCCAACTCTGATGGTAAGCTACTCCTTGTTTACTAGAAGACATAGAATCGATGATTCTACACGCGACACACATCATTGCCAAGAAGTTTGAAAACTTTGCCAAAGGCCTGCTCTCCCTCATTGGGCTCCAAGTAGATGTCTTTTGCTTTTGAACATCCATCAATGTCATCTCATACCAGCTAAGTCTCCTGCCAGAACTGGAAGGGGATAATTCCCTCTTCCCTTTGAAGGTCTATTACCCATACTGGAAGTCTGTGAACTCTGCTCACCCTTCAAAGTCTTCTAATTCTTGACTTTTGATACTGATACCTATCCAACTACAGGCTTGCCCTGTAACCTATAAACTTTGCCCTCTTTGATACCAAGAACTCGTGCTGAGTCTTTGCCAGATCCTATCGCTCGAATGAGAACTCGTCCCCTCTCAAAAGAGAGAGCATACCCATTGTCCTTGAATGTCGATACCGAGGCCAAGTTCATCCTAAGCTTTGGTACATACATGTCTGTCACATGTAGAGATCCTCATGACACTAGCTGAAACCTTATTGTTCCAAGTTCGTTTACAACACACTTGGCATGAGTGCCAAGCTCTACATGCAAATTTGGGTCAGTCATTAACAACTTGGTGAACAACTCACATGTCCTTCTCATGTGACGAGAGTGCCAAATATCCATGAAACTCAGGCGCCACTTGTGCTAGAAAGATAAGAGAGTAGCGAGAACTCTTTCTCGAACTTCTCAACAAACTCTTTCTCTGGAGCTTTTGCAGTACTTGCTATCTATTGAGACTTCTTCTCTTCCTTCGTTTTGGACACTGTGAAGCATAGCAGCCACACTTGTGGCACGCAAAGCACTTGACTTTGCTCATGTCCTTGTTTTCCTTTACTGCCTGTGAAGTTGACCCTGCACTGTTCTTGTTCCTCTTTGCCTGACTAGCAAGAGCAACATTCTCCTCTAGATAGAGACTCCTTCTGAATCTCCTCTAGGTGAAGTCATCCCATAACCTCTCCCAATTGGGAAGATGTTCTCGTGCAACAATCCCTTTGGCAAAGGTTGCCCATGGCTTGGTAAAGCCATTCATGGCAATCCTCACCAATTCCGGATCTGTTACTTTCTCTCCAATTGCTGTCAACTTGTCATGAACTTGTGTGATCCTGGTGAGATAAGAAGCTATTGTATTAGTCTTGGACATCTTGGTGCGTCTGAACTCCTCCTGCAACACCATTTTCCTGAACAGAAGTACAATGGTAGAAGCTGGCTATCAAACCTCAAGATCAATCCTTCGATCTTGTTGGTTACTAGCCAACATTTTCCCCTTGCTTTGTTCCTCGAACCCTGCCCAACACACTTAGCTGAAAGTCCTTTTCCAACCCTCCTTGTGATTGTAGTCTTTGTTGTGTCTCCTTGTGGAAATTAAGCCCAAGCTTAGATCAATTGAACTTACAAAATTACTTGAAAATATGCAAGAAACACTCAAGAAGGAGACTGAATATGTTGAATAACACAAAATGTTGTTAATATTAATTTACATCAGCTATCATTAAATAGATATAGGCTACTCATTATGTAGATACTCCAAAGATTCGAAAGCTCAAAGATGCTATTCGATTTAGTACAAAAGCAGGCTTACTAAACTAGTCAAAATCCCCCATACGTGCATAAAGCACTTTCCAAACTAGTCAAGATGCTCACGAATTTGCTGAATGAGTAGGTACAACTCATAAGTGATGGAAAGTGGACTTTATCATGCTTTTAGATGAGGAAAAGAAGGGAGGTGAGTTGGTGCAAAAAACAAGGCAGTCTACCTTAAAACAAGCTTTAGCTTTTGCCTTAAAACTGCAGAAAAGTTGGAAACTCTAGAAAAACCAGAACTGCAAACTTGCCAATCTGGGAAGACTGTAGAGTTGTCAGAATCTTATCTAGGATCTTTCTAAAGCGCTCCATGAGGCAGTCTGTGCAAGTTTGACCACATAAATGGAATTGGGTGCAAACTAGTTAGTGTAGGACCTAGGAAATTAATAAAAAAGATTAATTATTTTATCCTAAGTCTTGGGATGGGTTTTGATTATTCCAACAACCCCTCTTAAGCCTGACTTTATGTACAGTATCAGAAAATATCAGAAATATAGGGCCTAGCAACAAGGCTTAGTCACCCTTTACATACTGCTTGTCCATACAAACCAAGGAAAGAGGCAAAACCATAAAGGGGAAAATACTCCCTTAAACATGGACATGAACAAAATTGTAAGAAATATTATCTTCAATCAGTCTTCCACATGATCAGCTATCCCCAATAGTGATTTGAGATTGCTGAAAGTCTACTTAGAAAACACCTTGGTGAAGATGTCTGCAATTTGATCAGATGATGTGCAATGGAGCAGAACAATAACCCCATCATGCACAAGTCCTCTGATTTAGTGCATATGGATCTCTATGTGTTTGGTTCACTGCCTCAGTACTGGATCAATTGAGATTCTAATGGTACTCTAGTTGTCATAATAGATGACTGTAGAAGCCTCTGGCTCGATCCCAAACTCTCAAAGTATTCCTTGCAACCACAAACATTGAGTAGTTGCATTCACAGCTCCTCTGTATTTTGCCTCTGTAGATGAAAGTGCAATTGCACTTTGCTTCTTACTTGACTAGCTGATTGGTCCATCTGCAACCATAAACACATATCCAGAAGTTGATTTTCTATCAGTGTTATCAACTGCACAATCAGAGTCAGTAAAACCAACTAACTCTAGGCTAGATTGTGCAACATAATGAATCCCATGAGTTTTTGTTCCTTGTACAAAGTTTAGAATTCTCTTTGCTACCCCCCAATGGGTGTCATGAGGCTTATCCATGTGTCTAGAAGCCACACTCACTGCATAAGATATATCAGGTCGAGTATGAGTCAAATAAGAAAACAACCAACCAATTGCCTATACAGGGGTGTTGTTTTCCAATGGAGTTGACTGCGCTTCTTCAAGCTTAACTCTTGAAAGGAAAGGAGTCTTCCTTGGCTTGCAATCCTTCATTCTGAACTTCTTCAGCAGATCTGAAGCATACTTGGACTGATGTATCTTGATTCCAAGATCTGATTTAGAAATTTTAAGCCCGAAAAATTTGCTTAACAATCCCAAATCAGTGATAGAGAAGGCATGGTTTGTTGCACTCTTCAAAGAGACAATTTCTTTCTTGGAACTTCCTGTGATCAGAAGGTCATCCACATACAATACAATAATGATTAAAGAACCATGAATCAACTTCAAATAGGCATTTGGATCATACTTGCATCTACAATAGTTTAGTGATAGCAAAAAGCCATCAATCTTGGCATACCAAGCTCTAGGAGCTTGTTTTAGCCCATACAATGATTTCTTCAACCTGCACACAAGAGATGTATTAGTCCCAAAACCTTCTTGCTGCTGCATATATATTTCTTCTTTTAGATCACCATGTAGAAATGCACACTTCACATCCATGTGATGTACCTCTCACTGCTTGGAAGCTGTAATGACCAACACTAGTTTGATGGAGTGCATCTTTGCAACTGGTGCAAAGGTCTCGTTGTGGTCAATTCCTTGGACTTGGGAGAAGCCCTTGGCCACTAACCTTGCCTTATATTTCAGAGGAGAACTATCAACAACAAATTTAGTTTTGAAAACCTATTTACACTTGACTAGCTTTCTCCCTGGGGGGAGAATGACTAGTTCTGATGTCATTCTTTTGGAGTGAATGAAATTTCTCCTTCATGGTTGTTTTCCATCTTGGGTCTTCAGATGCTTCTTCATATGTGTGTGGGTCAGATTCAATCATTAGAAAACACTTATCAGTAAAGAAAGGGTCCTTGATAGAAAGGGCACTCTCGAATTGAGATCTAGTCCTCCTAGTGTCACTAGGATTTCCAACTAGTTCCCCGGCTGCTTGAATGGTCTTTGCTGCCCATTTTGGCCTTGTGGGGTTGTTTGGATCTGCTGCAATTAAATCATCATTATCAGACATTTCAGAATCAGAAAGTTCATTAGTTCCTTCACTTACAATTAAAGGTGGAGGAGGTGAAGAGGACTCTCCAATTTCTACCTGCTAGCATTGGCTCTTCTTCAAACTGAACACTCCTTTTAATGAAGGCTTTTTGAGTGCTCATGTTGATCGACTTATACCCTTTGGAATTTTTCAGAATACCCAACAAATAGGCACTCTTGACTTTGGGGTTCCAAAGCTCTCCTTTTATCTAATGGAATTCTAGCCCATGCCCTTGAGCCAAAAATCCTCAAATGAGACAAATTAGGGTTGTGTCCACTCCAAGCTTCAAAAGGAGTAACTCCATCAAGTTGCTTGTGAGGCACCCTATTCTAGATGTAGGATGCACAGTTTATGTAGCTTGAACCCAAAACTTTGGTGGCAAAGTCTTAGACTCCATCATACAAGTAGCCATCTCCTTGAGGCTTCTATTCTTCCTCTTAGCAACACCATTCTGCTGAGGTCCGTATGGAATAGAGCGCTGCATCTGGATACCTGCATCTTCACAATATTTAATGAACTCAAACTTGACATATTCACCACCATTATCATATCTGAGGATCTTGAGTTTCCTCCTAGACTGTTTCTCAACCAAGGCTTTAAAACCTTGAAGTGGTCAAAAACTTTAGACTTGAGTTTAAGGAAGTAAACCCAACAGTACCTGGAAAAGTCATCTATGAAGGTTAAGACATACTTGGCTTGACTCATGAATATATGAGAGAAGGGAGCAACAATGTCATTGTGGATGAGCTCCATAGGTGCAGAGGTTCGCTCTTGACTGACTCTTTCATACTTATGCTCTGGATGTTTTCCTAGAATGCAACCCTGACAGACTCCTTTGGAAAACTTTACCTTTGGAAACCTTGAAACCATTTTTTTTCACACAAATTTGAAAGATATTTATAGTTTAAATGACCAAACCTCTCATGCCAAAGTTTGCTTGCTTCATTGGCATGTGTGAGGAGAGCAGAGGGTTTAGAGAAAGGCATGAAGTGTGAGAACCTATATACTTTTGAACTATGATCCACAAAACCTTTAGCAATGACTCTACCATTCGCAATATCAGAGATTTCAACTTCATTGGGAGAGAAAATAACCTTTTTAGGAAACCCAGTGTGGGTCATCTGGTAGACTGACAAGAGATTAGCAGCAAGACTTGGGACATACAAGACATTATTAAAGGAACCATGGTCAAAATCAATGCTACCTTAACCTTACTTTCAGTTTCTGAGTTATCTCCTAGCAAAATATTTGGACCCTTCGAATCATCAAGAGATGAGAAGGCTTCCTTTGTTGAAACCATGTGCCTAGAAGCTCTAGAATCGATGATAAAGGAAGGAGATCTTACAGTGCTTGCAAGGCATGATCTCTATCCTTGTCTTCAAAATTGGATCCTCCTTCTTTCTTTGTGCCATCAGGAAGGGAGATGTTGTTCTTCTCTAGGATTTGAGTCAGCATATCTATCCGCTTCTTCATGCAAGAGCTTTCAGGATGAAAACCCTTACCACAGTATGCGCACTTGATACTTTCACCTTTACCTTTCTTCTTATGAAAGTTCTTCTTCTTGGACTTTGAGGACTCCTCTTGAGACTTGGACTTGTCTCCTTTTTGATCTGGAGGCTTCTTAGCCTTATTCTTATCTTTGGAATTAACCTTGGAATCTCCAACAACCAAAGCTTGATCTTTGGAAGGTTTGATGGTGCCCATCAAGACCAATTTGTCTTGCTCCTAAGTCAAGGATTCGATGAAATCTGCCAGTGAAGGCATCTTCCAGTTTTGAACTGTCAACTTGGTGGCATGGAAGGTCAAAACCAATACTGAGTAATCAGGGCCAAGCTTCAAAAGGATGGCCAAGATTAGTTGTTCATCTTCTTTGTCAATACCACACTGTTTTATCTGCAAAACCAGTGATTTGACTTGCAAGGATTCGAAGCTGCTTGGACTCGGTGAAATCAACTCATTCTTTAGTTGGTGACCCCTCATCTTATCTGTCTTCCCAAATAAAGCTTGAAGCTTCTCCCATACTTAATTTGGTGAAGTCGACCCATCATGATGAAATAGAAGGTCCCTGGAAATGCTGAGACATAAGAGACCATACGCCTCATCTCTCCTATTATGCCATTTGATCTTCTTTGCTGCTGCATTAGGCTCAACTTTAGTTGCCATGGTCATTCTGTAGAGGCCTTTACTCCTCATCAGAATCTCCATCCTTGCCTTCCATTCGAAATAGTTGAATGGAGTCAAGATGATTTGTTGAGATTGATCCATTCTTTAGCAACTACGCCCTTGAACAAACAGAATGAGCTCCTAGTGAGTGATGTCGACCCTGCAAAAAGCAATTTTAAGAGGAGAACAATCGAGTTATCAAGGCTCTGATGCCATGTGGAAATTAAGCCCAAGCTTAGATCAATTGAACTCACAATATTACTTGAAAATATGCAAGAAACACTCAGGAAGGAGAGTGAACATGTTGAATAACAAACTGTTGTTAATATTAATTTACATCAGCCATCATTAAATAGATATAGGTTGCTCATGATGTAGATACTCCAAAGATTCGAAAGCTCAAAGATGCTATTCAAATAAGCACAAAAGCAAGCTTACTAAACTTGTCAAAATCCCCCATAGGTGCATAGCACTCTCCAAACCAGTCAAGATGCTCACAAATTTGCTGAATGAGTAGGTAGCTCACAAAAGTCCATTTGTTGAAAATGGGCTTTTTTATGCTTTTAGATGAGGAAAAGAAGGGAGGTGAGTTGGTGCAAAAAACAAGGCAGTCTACCTTAAAACTAGCTTTAGCTTTTGCCTTAAAACTGCAGAAAAGCTGGAAACTCTGGAAAAAGCAGAACTGTGCACTTGCCAATCTGGGAATACTGTAGAGTTGTCAGAATCTTATCCGGATCTTTCTAAAGTGCTCCACGAGGCAGTTTGGGCAAGTTTGACCACAGAAATGGAATTGGGTGCAAACTAGCTAGTCTTGGGATGGGTTTTGATTATTCCAACACTCCTCTCATTTAAGCTTTCTTTTATACTATTACAATATGCAAATACCTAGGGCCAATATGATGGGTCACCAAATACCATGGGCCCTCACTTTACATAGAGTAATTACAAAATTACATTCAATTTAATTGTTCACTTTATTAAAGTGAAACTCCCAAGTCTGAGAGGTCTTCTGGACGACTCCTGCATGCTAGACACTTAGCCTATGCAGAAGTACCTGTTTGATGCTACAAAAATCAACAAATTTGCTGGAGTTAGTTTTGAGAATTCCACACTTTTCAGGACAGGTTGCATCTGCAACATATGCATTGGCATGCTGCTGGCCGTGCTTGCAGATTTCAGCTTTATTCGTCCTTTTGAACGTTAGGTGTAAGTCTGCTTTTGAGAATGAGCATAACATACTGTCTACCATTTGTTATTTGTGGTTGGATTAGATTCGCCATTAGCTCCTAACCAAGGGTGCTCTGTTGATCAAAGATGTCCAATCTCTTCATCCCACAGCCTATTCTGATTTTAGTTCAGCCTTGGTCTCTTAATGGAAGATGGTGTGATGTCCATGGTATATATCCTTCCAGTTTTTGCATTGCTGCTTGTAAATGTCTTTTTGTAAATTTTGTTGAAAAACTGAGATTTACTGTTTGCTGGTTTAAATGAACAATTTGTGTTTTTCACTTCAGCCGGTTTTGCATAGGCTTGAAGCTACTTAAAATTTTGCTGAACAATTTTAAACACACAGTAAAAATTACTAACAGGCTGAAAACAAATGCATGCACACCATAAAAATTTACTCAGAGATTTTTGGCTAATCAGCGCTGGAAAAACTCCCACGGGGAAAACCAATCAGAGAGAGGAGAGAATTTAATTATTTTCTTCAGCAATGTACAGGACAAAAAAATAGTGGAAAATACAACTTATCTCCACCGGCAAACTTTTTCCCAAAGTCTGGAAATGTGCTCAGCAAACCCAGCCGTACACCCTTTTCGATTTCTGTGCCTGAAATAAATGCTAATGTACAGCAGCAAACAGGCCGTACATTACCTCGAAAACTGTGCCAACAAAACAGTCCGTACAACAGCTTAGAAAATCGTACCAGCAATCAATGCACCGTACTGTCTCGATATTTGTGCCAGCAATTTAATGCAGGCCGTACTGTCCCTCGAAAACCGTGCCAAATAAATGCTGATATCTTCCTTGATTTCTGTGCTGAATTTAATGCAACCGTACAGCCAACAGACAGGCCGTACTCACCTCGAATTCTGTGCACTATTAAATGCAGCCGTACTGTGATTAATGCAGGCC
>LPNX010122064.1:20067-58649 GCA_001517045.1 Pseudotsuga menziesii
TTGCAATTGAATCACATATCTTGAATCACATAGACTTGGAGAAGGCTCAATTGGGTCTTGGGCACAGCTACAGCAGAGCCAATGTGAAATTCAATGTCAATAGAGTGGATAACATGGTTATAGAGGTTATTATTCTTCTCGATACCTTGGACAAGGACATCAACACCTTCTTCATGAGAGTAAGGTATTGCAATTTTAAACTTAGTATTGGTTTTACTTTTTGGGGGCTTTTATATGAAACAACATTTAAGATAGTTCATTCAGGGTCAATTCTAACAGCTGTCAAGTTGAGGTCAATTTCCTATAAGTGTCTTTTAATTCTTTAGTTAGGACTCAGGAATCATATTTATATTGAAAGGTAAAAGGATTTGTTTATTAAATTAGATTTATATCAGATCCATGATTTCTATGTTCTCTAAGATGTGTTTTAAAATCACTATATTTGATATTCCCAAGGAATAAATAAAAATATACATCTGAATAGTCCTGCGAGGACTCAAGTGTGTTGGATACTGTTTTGTTGTCCATCATTCAAAAACAAAGAAATTTAAGAAAACTATTAAAAGTCTTACGTATTCTATAGGATACTCAATTTTTCATCAATACAGAATCATCAAAAGAGTCTTAATATCTAAACCAGCAATACAACAAGACGAGCATAACCAGTGTCTACATCCCTCAGCTATGAATCCGAGCTAATCTGCCATTAAGTGGTTGTTAGTACAAGTCTTTTCTGAATCAGATAGGAAGTGACTTTTCTAAATTCTTGTTTGGTTTAGGTACCCTTCTGTAACAACAAAGTATATTTAGAAAGCTTGTCTGCCATTGAGTTGAAATCTTGGTAAATGTGTCGAAAAAGGATTATTATTATGGTTTCAAAACAACTTTTGACCTCTTGAGCTTGGTTCATGCAAGCTCAGAGTCTCGATGCTGGACAAATAATTAGCCCAATCTATGATAAACTTTGAATCTCCATAACCTTGAAATTGTTTAATACCTCCATTCTAAGTTGTTTTCCACAGTCTGAATGTAGACTTTTGCCCACTTGCCCCTTTACTAGCCTCATAGTTTAGCAACAAATGAAAAGAAGAGTTGTTAGTACAAGTCTTTTCTGAATCAGATAGGAGAGTGAATTTTCTAAATTCTTGTTTGGTTTAGGTACCCTTCTGTAACAACAAAGTATATTTAGAAATCGTGTCTGCCATTGAGTTGAAATCTTGGTAAATGTGTCAAAAAAGGATTATTATTATGGTTTTAAAACATTTGTTGACCTCTTGAACTTGGTTCATGCAAGCCTATATTCTCGATGCTGGACAGATGATTAGCTCAGTCTATGATAAACTTTCAATCCCCATAACCTTGAAATTTTTTAATTCCTCCATTCTCAGCTATTTTCCACAGTCTGAATGTAGAATTTTGCCCTTCTTGCCCCTTTACTAGCCTCATAGTGTAGCAACAAATGAAAAGAAGAGTAAAAAAAAACAAAGCACCAGCTCCACAAATACCTGATACATAGATCCATCTTAAGCCCGCATCTATGAAGCACCAAGAGGGATCAAATTTATCGTGTAAATGTTTTCTGGACATGAACAAAATTCAATATAAAAAAAATTACACCTCGAGAAATTGTATTCCTCTTGGTACTTGATAGATACGGATTTAAGATGGATCTATGCTGGTCTATACAAATCCGACCTAGCTTGACATCCAAACAAAATACCCATGCATGCAAAAATATTTACACATTAGATTATGTGTAGGACATGGGTTGCGAAATGGGCTATTACACCCCGGTGTTGGATGAGGGATGTTGGAGGCATTCCAATCTTGCGGTTCATCTCTGTGGGCTACGAGGGTCACAAACTGTAATTTCCTCATATACTATAAATCAGTTTTACCTATCCTACTTCATCTATCTTTTGTTGTTGTTAGTATGGTTTTATCCTTTCTCTTTCTTATCTTGGACGTTTCATTTCACATTTTCCATGGATACCATATAGTTTGTATATTATGCCCTATTTTCTTCTTTATTGAGAATTTAAGTAGCCTATTTTTCATTTGTATTCAGTGTTAGAAGGATAGGTTAAGTATGAATTATGATGCAGTTGTTGTCCTGTCATCCTGCAGATATTTATCGGCGTTGATTTCTTAATGTTTTTTGGATATTGGATCTGTATCAAGAATTCTGGACAGCATCATCAAATTATGTCTACAACTTTGTTGCATTATTGAACAATAAGAGGGCACCCCAAATACAACAGAGTTGGAGCATATTACAGAGGTTAGTTTAATACTCTTTAAAGGTAGTATTAGCTTTTAATCTATAGCTTCTATTTGTTTAGAACTTCTTAAAGAAAATAAAGAAATTGTTCAGTCTTATGCATTCAACTTTGGCTTCAACAGCTTTAGAAGCTATTCTTCACATAGAAAGTAGGCATCGAGGCAAATACTTGCATTAAATAATTGTGCATTCAACAAAGCTTGTCTTGATTTCTTAACTACTTGTTGGTTTTAACGTTTTACACTTTAAATTTTATAAGTTGTTCTGGTTCCTTTTATGTTTACCGATCAAAGCTTTCACAGTTTTTATTGAGGTGCATTTTAAAATTTAACATGCATTGTAGAGATATTTTCTAGTAATATCAATCTCAATTTATGCATTTGTTAGAAAAAAAAAATCATTTACGAGTAATGATTTTTGACATCTAATATACAAGATAAGCTTGCTATTTTCTTTCAGGTGGATAATAATATGGAAGGCACTAGACAGGTGGAATGGTCTTTCTTAATTTTCATACATAAAATTTCTGGAAAAGAACAGAAACTACATGGTATGATGGTATTGTCTCAAAATCACTCACCTCTTTGTGTTTGTGTATGGTTGCTTAAGCCCATTGGGGACTATCAAACATATATGAGAAAGTTGTCGGCTCTCATTTTCTATCTATGTTGTATAAATTGAATCTTGATCGAGGTTTGTTCTAGAGGGTTTTACGAGGTTTTTGTTTTAAATTTATAGCATTTGTGGTTAGCTTAGATATGCCTTATGCCAATGAGCACTTTCAAAACATCTTAATATTTTATTGGTGCATTGATATGGACCCATCATATGTTGTATATCTCTTTGCATCTAAATTATCTCCATTTATAATTTATCTCTTTGCATGTAAAATGAGTGTCACATTGAAATTATAATTTGAAAGTAGCTGAGAGGTACTTTATCGATCAAGGACCCCATTTCCCAATACAACCATTATAATTTAAACAGTTTATCAGTGTCCTTGAGCAAGTTCAATGTCTGCAATTCTTATATTTTTAATGTGTATGATTTTCATTATAAAAGTGCTTTCAATCATTTCACCTTGCTTAGTTTGTTGGCATAACATTTTACTCAAAGCTTTAATGATATGGAAAACGATACATGCATTCTATTCCATACATTTACTAACATCATGATGATATGTTAGTTTTTCCACTAACATCATGATATTTGTCCCTGGGTCACAAAAAGTGGCATCCATATACTTGAGAAGTTCTATTGCTAACTATACAGTCCCACATTTATAGCATTATGCAGTCTAAATTGCAGGTAGCTTCACATCTATTGATTGTTGTATATTTTAGTATAGTAATATCAATTGATCCTTATCAAAATTTTCACAACATCAAGTTGCCTCTTGTTCCTCAAACCTACAGATTTCCAGTGATTTCGATCATTTTAAGTCAAGTTCAACCCATAATTTCTAGCATCTTTCTAATTTGACTGCCGATGATCTCTAATTTTTTTATCAAAGGGGAATGCTGGCATGCCTTTCAACTACTACTAGGGATTCCAAAGCATGCCTCTCAACTACTACTAGGGGTCCCAAATCATTCCCTACAAGGGGGCGAATGGTGGGGGCAAATTGATTAAAAAATATTTGAAAAGTGCGTGTGTAGAATGCTTATTAATCTTTCTAAGACTAAATTCAAATTTTTGTCCTATATACAATTTATATCATGTCAGATGGTTATGCATGGATGTTTGGGTTCACCTATTTGAATTTCAAATTGTCTAATTATTTGTACTATAGCATATATTTATGTCAGATGACGATGCATGGATGTTTGGTTTCACCTATTTGAATTTCAAATTGTGTATAATCGTTTGTACTATAGCATATATTTTTGACTAATTATGTTTCATTCTTTTAAAAGTACTATTTTTTTGTTATTATCTATATTTCTCTGTATTCTTAAGGGTGGGGTGAGGATGCGCTCTAGCCTAACTTTGTCATCCAGTTTGCTACACTCTAAAATTTATGAGGTCTTTGCAGCCATTAATTCTTGACATAGTTTTATGACTTTGCATTTAATTTTTGAGGCAACATTTGATTAATCTTTTGCATTTTTAATTATTTTTGTTTGCAATAATGAAATTTCAGAATTAAACAATGACAACTGCAAATGCCTAAGACTAGTACTTTGAGACAATGACAACTGCAAATGCCTAAGACTAGTACTTTGAGACAATGACAACTGCAAATGCCTAAGACTAGTACTTTGAGACAATAGTGTAACATTATAATGTGTATCACTACACTAAAATTTATAGAAATTTTACAATTACAAGTTTACAAATTCAATACAAAAATTAAAATGTAACAAAAGGCTGATTGTGCTATGTTCACCGTTGAAGGTTGTGGCCTGTAGAATTTTGCTCTGCTTTGGCCACTGTTGTAACATGTACCTTGTAGATTGTTTTTATTACTAAATGATACTAGTTATGAGTAGTACTAAAACTGTGGTTTGGTCTCTGAGAAAAGCCCTGATAAAAAATTAAAATTAAAACCATGATTTGTGGTCTAGTCATTGGTTTGAGACTAAGGTTGTAGCCTATAGCCCTAAGCTACTGCTATTGAAGTCTTTAACCTTGTGACTTGTATCTACTAGAGGCCATTTTCAAACCCTTCACGTTCATACTTGTAGCAAGTGTTGTCAAATCCTATGGGCCTATAGCCTTGACATTGGGTATGTGAAGAGAGGGAATGCAATGTGATTCAGCTTTGGGTCTATAACTTTGTGCGAGGAATGGATGGGAGTGTTTCTTTTGTGTGATGAACAATGGAATACTTAGAGGAATGAATGGGTCTTTGAGAGGTGAGAGGTTAGAGAATGGAATGCTACATGGATGGAGGAAGAATGGAATGTAGCAAGTCAGATCAGACTTAGGATTTAATAATGAATTTATTGAAATTCGAGTTCATCTTGAAGTTTACCTAAAATTTCAGCAAACTTCAACGATTTTATTTGTAAGTGCTTGAATTTTGGCGAATTTCGAACTTGAACCTTGAAATTCACCAAACTTGGTGACTTTGTGTACAATACATACTTTTTAAGTTTTTTCATTCTCATTCACAATGGTTTCAATTGTCAGGATACATTGTATGACATGGATTAAGATGCAGTCTGTTTTATGGAACAAGAGATTGTGTTAGATGCACATGTTTTAAGTAGTTGTTTTTTTAACATTACTACTGCTAGTACCTTAGATGCTTAAGTCGAAGCTAGTCAGGTTGTTGCCAATTTGAGATATGGGTAAAATATGGAAGTGTAACAAATTGATATTTATTTTTGTATGATTCTATTAGTTTATCCAATTGTCATAAATGAATTACCACTTCTATGTATAATGAAACATCCAGGTGCCACAGTCAAGGGTGTAATTTGTCTAATCAGCCAACTTTCTCGCAAACATAGCTTATGCACAAGATACTGGAATTTATGGCTTAGAACAAAAGTATGCTAAGCTGACTCAACGCACAGATCCCTTTTAAATCAATACAAACCAAAATACAGTCATAAGGGAATAAGTCTACTTTTTATTAATCATAATATAATACATGTACAAAATACAGTATGTGCTTGAAATTTGAATGCTCCAGTCAGCTCTAAAGTCAACTTGATAGTACTAACAACTTTTAAATCATTAGCTAATCCGATGCTAGTGGTTGCCATGCTATTTATTCCCTACACTCGATGATTGTCCAATGTCCTCAAACTCTTCATTTCCCTACACATTGATTCATCATGTATTTTTGTCTCTTCAGTTTCACATAGTGATTCAGATTTGCCCCTAATGATTCATCTTCCCTCATATGATCTTTGATCTTCCTTTAGTGTGTTGATTGACATGCACACTTGCTATGCTTCTCATGTGCATTTTCTATCATTCTTGTACTAATGCTATCATCCTCGCTTTGCTTCGCCCTTCATGAGCTTTAACTTCTGCTCCTAAACTACCATGATTTTCTCTTGTCATGCCCGCACTTTAATTCTTGTTGTGCTTGGTTTCTGTCATGGAATTTGTTTGATCATGATTTCCTCTCTTTGTTGTCTGTGGTGCTTTTTTTGATGTCACACTTTCCTCTTGTGATTTCTTGGTGTGTTCCCATCCTTAATATTTTCATGGATGCTCCATCACTGAGCTACTGGTCTCTTTTCACTAAATATCATGTTAGTGGTCAAGGATAGCCTCTGGATATTTAAATAGTATGGACTTTGTCCCTGACTTTGATAGACATTATTATGATTGAGTATTTGTTTCCTATTTTTCACCAGAAAGCCTATATTGTTGCTCTATATTGATGAATTTGGAATTTGACATGTGTTAAGATGCCTGTAAAACATGTATCTGAAATTTACTGGTGTCTCCCACTGATAATGAAAAATGAAATCTAGGATATATCTTCATATTCCAGGGCTTGCAATAAGATTAATTTGGAATTGTAATTTGTTTTTCTTATGGCCTAATTTAGAAAGATATATAATGGCAGGTTTTATTGGATCATGGTCTGGTTTTCCATAAAGGAGAATCAGCGATTTACAGAAGACAATGATTTTGATTCAGCAGAATTTTAATAGTTAGATTGGATCATAGTGATGAAGAATGGGAAGAGGTACTTATCACTAAATCTCTTTGGTAAGAGTATTTTGTAGTATATGTATTAGCTTTAGTTACAAGGAAAATTGTAGATAGCTCTCAGGGATTAGTTTATCATAAATACTAGTTACTGGTAAGTTGTAATAGTAATAATTATGTAGTTTGTATATTGATATCTATCATAAATTTGTTTGAATATCATCATTGTCAAGCAATAACAACTTCTTAAAGGGTTCTATCTCAATGGTAGAGCACCTGTCTAATTATAGGCAGGAGGTTGGTGGTTCGATTCCTCCGTGCCCTATCATAAATTTGTGACTACAAAAATGACTAAATTCACATATATACGACTATTAGTAGCTCATTTCCCATATCTTAGTCATATTTAGCTTAGTCATTAATATGTTAACATCTAGTAGTTTATTTAGTCGTATATTTGGTCATTAATGGTTGCAATCAGTGACTAAATCAATGACTAACTTAGTGAATAAATCAATGACTAAATCCATGACTAAATCAATGAATAAATCATTAACTATCAATGACTAAATCAATGACTAAATCATTGAATATCAATGACTAAATCATTGTCTATCAATGACTAAATCAATGACTACTAAGTCAAGCTATTAATGACTAGTGAAATAGGACTAGCTATAAGATAGTGGAAATTCATTACTAGTGGAAATTAAATATGACTCAAAAATAGTCGTTTATAGCCTGATTTTAGTCATTTTTTTAGTCATTAATTTCTCATTTTCTACTAGTGGAAGGTTTGTGCCAGATTTCGCTCAAATTGTTAAACCTTTGCAACAAATGGTGAAACAAAGTGTACAATTCAAGTGGATTGATGTAGAGAAGAATGCATTCTACAAAATAAAGACATCTATTGCTCATGAATCCTCTCTCAAAAGTCCAAATTTTGAGAAAGATTTTATTTTGTACACTTTCGCATCTGACGATTCATTAGCAACGGTGCTTACTCAGAAGGAAGATGGGGGAGATGAGTACCCCATATCATTTATGAGCACTGGTCTGCAGGGGGGCGAATTGAATTACCCAGTTGTGGATAAACAAGCTTATGCAGTCTTCAAAGCAGTAAAACAATTTAGGCCGTACATACTTAAGAACCGGACGAAGGTAATAATTACACACCCAGCTGTAAGGTCTCTTTTCGTACAAAAAATAAATAGGAGAAAGAAGAGGCAACTGGGTAATATCTTTACAAGAATATGACCTCGAATTCAAACTAGCATCCATAGTTAAAGGGAAAGGACTGTGCAAACTAATGGCTGAAGGTAACAACAATGAAGAAAACAATTGAGAAAATGAAGTTGAGTTACATATGATGGATGTATGTCCTCTTTTCACAGCTCCAGATTTTTAGTACCGAGACCTTCTTCATTACCTTCAGGAAGGATTGTTGCCAAAAAATTGGAATTCCAAGCAGCAAAGAGCGTTGTGCCTTAAATCAGCTGCATATTAGATCATTGATGGAATTTTATTCAGGAAGTATTATGATGGAGTCCTTCTCAGATGTTTAGAGAAAGAAGATGCAAAGAAGGTCATAACAGAGTTACATGATGGGCCTGCTAGAGGTCATTTTTCCAGAGATATGACATCCCACAAGATTCTCAGAGCCGGATATTGGCCCACATTGTTCAAGGATGCACACACCCATGTCAGAAAGTGTGATATTTTCCAGAGGTGTGGGGGAAGACAAGCCAAAGCAGTAGGACCATTGAAGTCGGTGATGATAACAGAACCATTTGAGCAATGGGGAATTGATATCATTGGAGAGATCAAACCAAACTATTCCTTGCAACACAAATACATTTTGACGGCAACTGACTACTTCACTAGATGGGTCGAGGCAATTCTGTTACGTAAAGTGAACGAATATGTGGTCATGGATTTCTTGCAAGATCATATTATGACCAGGTTTGGGGTTCTAATTTCTCTGGTTTTCGATAATGCTACTTGTTTTTCTTCTATTAGATTAACTGTATTTGCTCATGAAAGAGGAATTAAGTTGCATTATCCTACGAACTATTACCCATAAGGAAATGGTTTGGCACAATCTACAAACAAGAATCTGATTAGGATCTTAAAAAATACTATGATAGAAAACCAGAGAAGTTGGCATTTAGCATTACCGAACGCTCTATGGGCTGATAGGGTCACACCCAAGAATTCCTTAGGTGTGTCACCGTATACCCTTGTTTATGGAAAAGAGGCTATACTTCCTCCTAACATTATGCTACCATCTTCCATAATAGCTCAAGAGTCTAGAGGCACAGATAACGAAATCCTGCAAATTAGAATCTATAATCTTTTGAAAGCGGAAGAGTCTAGGTCCAGGGCCAAAGAATGTTTTAAGCATCAACACGAAGTAGTGAAGTTGTGGTTTGATAAACATAAAGCTGGAAAAAAGGAGTTTGAAGTGGGAGACCTAGTTCTTAAGTGGGATCACCCGCATGATGAAAAGGGGAAGCACATGAAGTTTCAACAGTTATGGGTAGGCCCTTTTCAGATTGCTGCAAAACTTTTCCCCTCAACCTATAAATTGCAAGATTTACAAGGGTGGGAAGAGAACTTACCAGTTAATGGTTTAGTTGTCAAACCTTATTTTTCCTGATTTTTGTTTTTGTTTTGTACATAAATAAACTGATTTAGTTGTTTATTTTTTATTTACCTTATTTCTGTTGTTTTTTAGATTTTGATGGATTTAAATAAAAGAAGCAAACTTTTGGTTGCATGGAGAGCATCAGAATTTTGGATTAACTAAAATCCTTGACTATAAGATTGTGTACTTTTTTTCTATCTGAAAGAATTTCTTCTAGTTTAGTAGTTTTCCTAAATGGTTATGAACACATTGAAGTCCTACTTAATCCTTGTAAAATAACTCAGAATCAAAAGGTATGGAATACTATTTTGAGGCTCCATCCATCTCACATTTAAAAATATCCTAGGGGGTGACAACAAAAGACCCACAGAAAGGAAACAGGGTAAACAATATATTATATAAATGATCCCATGCCAAGATTTGAAAGCCAAAAAACAAATAAGAGTCAAAAAACTCCTAAGAAAGCAATATGTATCAAAACAAAGTACTAAATCATATTAGTACAAAATTGCCAAAGTTCTTCTTTGTCCATGAGCTAAAAATTAAATACATCTCTCACACAAAAGGACACTATGGATAGAGGAGCTTGAATAAAAATTCAGAAAGAAAGGCATGCAGGAGGACTTAAAAAGGACAAAAGGGTCCAAAAGCACGAAAAGTGAAAAATAGCATGGGAATGAGGAACAAATGAATATTTATATTTACCATATGTTACAATCCTGTGGTGTCCGAGCTAGAAGCTACCCGAAGACAGAGGTAAAAAAATGAAACTCATATTCCTGGCCTCAAAAGAGTTATCTAGACTTTTCAAATATTGGTTCCCATGATCCCTAAATTAGACTGATATCAATTATTAAAGTACATATGTGCCATTTAGGAAATCCAGACATCTAGAGGAATTCAACATGCTAGTGTTTATTATCAAAACAGTATGCTCCTCAAAGAAGAAGTTTTCCAGAGATTCGGGTTCACCAGGTAGTCGCCAAATGTTGCAGCTGCAACTTTCTCCCAAATTTTTTAAATTTTGGACCCTCCTTTTAATTTCATTTTTCCTGGGATTGTATGGATTAATGAACTCTGTTTTTGTTTTCCCTCTACTACAAATTTGGATTGTTTGAAGTTGAAGTGAGGTCAACTGTTTTCATGCTTTTCGGAAAACTGCTTTTGTCTGCCAATGCTTTGGACTATGGAGTTTAAAGTTGATTTGCAAATGGTGTCCTTTTGATCTAAATGATTCCCTTCATTGCTATCGGAATTCTATTTATGTTTGAATCGAAACTTTAGTTCTCTTTGTCTCTGCTGTTACGGAAGTGACACAAACTTTTTATTGTTGCTCAGTCGAAGGTCTTTTGGAACTTAACATTTTCGTTTTGGTTTTTCAGAAGTTAGTTGAACAGTAAATCAGGGTCGTAGTTCTCTATGCAACCGCTATTGCGAAAGCTAAATAATGAATGTTCTGGTGGTAAGTTTGTTTTTTCATCGATGCCATGGTTTTATTGACCAACTTTTTACTTCGTGATACTTTATTTTCATGATCGGAATGGTTTTGACTATTGATTGAGGGGATAGTTCTTTACATTGTCGATACAACGACAACATTGAACCTTTGGTCGCCGATACATAGTTGCCAAAGCTTTCGACCGTCGATGTTTTTATATTGAATACAGAACTTTTAGTCAGTTATCTCCCACCATTGCGACTGTGCAGGGAACTATCCAGCCGATGCTTTAGTGGTTTCGATCTCCGACGCTTAGCTATTGGGGGTTTTTAACATTTGGGAGTGTTGGCATTGCAGAAAGGTTGAGAACTAATCGTCCGATGCATAGTGATCAAAGCCTCCGGTCACTGACGTTATGCTACCCACGGTTGCGACTTTTTAGTGGATTTCTGTCCGATCCTTAGAATCTTTGGTTCCAACTGCTGATAAGGTTTTTCCCGCCTTTTGGTGTGTTTTACATTATTTTATGGAATGGTGGAGTTTTCTCGTGGGTGCTGGTCGAGTCAGAGTTTTTTTTTCTAAGAGGAAGAGTGTAGCTCAGGTTTTTGGTTTCCTGAGGAGTAGCTATTACATTGTTTTGGTTCATTTTTTCGTCGGAGGGTTTCGAATTAGCTCAGAGGTGGCATTGAATTAAGATAAAGAGTATATTCTATCAGGGTTGTGATTTTAGTCGGACAGCGGGTTTAGAGGTTTCAGACCCAGCTTGCAAGATTTTTTGTTTGCATCATCATGTTTTCTTTTCATGCATTAATATTGTTTAATAGTTCATTTTACAAGATGTATGTTTTTAATACAGTTTGTGTTACTTTGTCAAACGTTAAGTGATTTGAGAACAAGTTATTCATGACAGGGTGATTGCTATTGTAGAGAAAATATATCTAGAAGATGAAGCAGAAGAAAGGAGGCAGCAAGAAAGAGAAGAAGGAAGTAAGGGTCTGAGATCTCAAACAGATTGATAGCATTAGAGGCCCAGGCTTAGGAGAAGTTAATCAATTACCAATATGGTCCCTTTTTTATAAAGTGCTCTTAAAATCTTAAGCTAAAATGTAACGTATTGCATAAATCATGAACACTCACAAAAGGACAAAATTGTGGGATTGAATGGTTGGGGGAAGCCCAAAGGTCACTGAGGGGAAGCCCAAGAGTTTTGCTTGTAGTATAAATATAGGAGAGTTAGATAGAAGTGAGGACTTTTTCCCAGATAGATTTGTGAGAGTATGGTGTAAGAAGAACTGTTTCCTTTTGCATAAAGAAATTACAAGTTTCCTATTGGAGAAAGCTCTGTGGAAGGTTTCAAATGCTGTGCTATGGGTTTGTTGTATGTGAACTATTTCGTTTTTAGCTGTTATCCATGAACTGTGAGATCATTCTAACTCTTTGAACGTATGTTCTTGTTATGAATGCGCTCTAGTTTATTCTATGAAATTTCCACTATGAGTAATGAATGTTGTTCATAAACAATTAGCTATCTGGTTGTTCATATATCTATAAATGTTCATGTTTTTTTAAATAAGTAACAGCTATCTGTGATTTTTCTTAATGCATGCACAAAATACATTACTTATTGATGAATAATAATCTTGATCCCTATGGATAGGTTAGATAGTTAGTTTTAGTTTTTTTCTTGCTGTGTGTGGTTTAGATGCGAGAGAGTTAAGACAAGAGGTAAGAACCTGCGCATCACATTGTGACCGCTTCTTGTATTCTCTATCAATCTGCATTTTTAGATAGGCACTTGCATCTCATACTTAAATACAAAAAACTAAAAACATACACGGTGGACCGGGCCGTAACCGGTAAAACCCTTTTTATTTTTGTTACTTGACCTACGGTAGTTGGACCGTAAACGAGATGGATTCTCCATACCAAATAGTAACGGGCTAGTTGGGAACGTTTACTGGGGAGAATCCCTAACTGTTGTTACCTGCGATTTTTCAAGCCTCAACAGTTGGGTAGATTAATAGGTTAATTAGTAGGTTGGGTAGGTAGGTGGGGTAGATTTGTTAGGTGGGTTAGTATTTTAGTGGGATAATTGGTAGGTTAATGGGGTGGATTAGTAGGTTAGTGTGTTAGGTTATGAGTGTATTAAAGTGCTATCCCCTATCTCATTAAGACATATTATGATTTACCCTTAGCCACTAACCTTCTAACATGCTTAATGGTTAACTATCAACTAAACCATTCAACCTATCAAATCAAAAATACAAATCCATTATCATGTTAAGATAAAAAAAAATACCAATAAGAAAAGTCATTTTGATTTTTTATTAACTCCTATTCTACCCATTAATACAAAATGAAAAAGTTGTTCAAATTTTCAATGGTAAGAAAGATTGATTTAAGTGATTAAACTCATTTTCCAAAAGAAAATATCTTTGATTAAGCAAATTTATGAAAATTTTAGAGTTTCTATCTTTTCAATGTACATCATCTAGATTACCCACATCTATTTGATCACTTGCATTTACGTAAACTTATATCCGTAACCTAGCGCAATAATTGCAAAAATTAGCTTCTCAAAATCCCCGTTTCCTCTAGGTGGACAAAGAAGAACAAAAAATTGGTTTCCATTCAAGGCATCATGATGAAAGAAAACCTAATTTTAATGTTTTGGAAAAAATACTATTCAATATATCTCACTAACAATTCTCTACATGTGTCAAACGCATATAATTTATTGTCGCGGTTGTGTGTAGCATATTTCCTAACATAAATGCTAAACCATTTACAAGTGATGGACATATAGTCCAACTCAATAATCTCCTAAAGGATCCCAACCAAAATGTCCTTAAATATAGTTTCTGTATCTTTAACTTGCATGAGTTGTTTCATCAAATGAAATGGGCACTCTAATATCACATTTTCCGCATAATCTGCACTATTTAGTAAAAAATCATAACCATATTTCTACATTAAAGAATATATTTAAAACTTCAAACATATTTAAATATATAAAAAAATCAATAATTTTACACTCACAATACATAAATAATTATTATGTCCCCTCGAGGGGATATATATGATTTGGTCAAGTGTATTGATCTCGAGCATTTTGAAATTTTTTTGAATTTAGGCTAATGTTCTTGTATAATACATGGCAACTTTTATTTAGTATTTTTTTAGTTATTGATTTTTTTAAATTTTTATTGGTTCTCTGAAGGTGAAGTTATCTTGGATTCCAGTGCCCCTCGATGATGAAGTGATGTCAGCAATTATTTAAATACATGTCAGTTCTTCTTTTAATGTTGTTGCTTTGGTTTCTCAAACGGCTGCACGACAAGGTTATAGATCCTCATTAAAGAATTACCAAGTCATTCTTCCTACTGCCCAATACCACTTACATATTGTCAACTCCTTGCATTGCATGTCTTTATAGTGTCATCTCCTTCCATTGCATGGATTTATAGTGTTAAGTAGAGTCTACAAGTTGTTAGCATGCAGCCTCAAGTTTGATGCCTTCTACCTTGTAAACATTGCTCTTCTTATTCGACCTCAATGAAACCATGCAGCCTCATGTTAATTCTTTTGTCGAACTTGGAAATCTTTGAAGCTTTCCAGCCTCGTGATATTCTTTTCGTCGAACTGGAAAATATTTCTCCCACTCTGTTTAGAGTTCAAGCCCTGCAGCTTAGTATTATTCTTTTCTTTGGAACTGGAGAATATTGTTGAAGCTCGGTTTGTCATGAAAGCCTGCAACCTCTTATTATTTTTTTTCGACTAACTTGCAAATACTGCCGCTAGGTTTCTAGCTCAAGTCGTTCACTTCACACAGATAACATCACATGCATTCGCATCCTCTCACCGGTTGAACCAATTGATCGAGTTTCACTAACGAATGATCAAGTGCGGCTAGATGCGCCAAAGATTCACCAACATAATAGCATTTAGCATTTTCTTTTACTGGTCCTTCCTTACTTCGTCTTCTGTCAACTTTTGGAATCGATTCTTGAGGGGGCGGCTTATGGCTCCTATCACTTGACCAGAGGGAAGTCTGGTTAGGTGGCCTAATAAAAAATTATATATATTTTATACCGACCCATTATCGTCGTGTCTGCAAGTCAATTGTATCTAGTGGCGTACAACAGATATTTTTTGCTTGTTGTTAGTATTAATTGGGTGGAAGGGGTAAAGCAAACCCTGAATAAGTGTCAAATATGTATGTAGGGCTGTCAGTTATTTACTTTTAGGGCTGCCAGTTATTTACTTTTAGGGGTTTAACCAGGTGGTTGGGTGATCCAATGCATTTCGATGTAGTGGTGGTATCTCCCTCAAATTAAAATAAAAGCCTAAGAAGCAGCCATAGATTTATTTGTGTTGGTGAGGCTGGACATTCTCCATCCGAAGTATTGGATCGGATTGATAGATGTGTAGTGGTTCAAATTGATTTCAATTTGGTTCACTCTACAACCCATACCGTTCAGGGAGGCGGTAATTTGGGTATGCCAATGATCCCCCAGCGAGCTTCCAGGCGTACGTGGTTCAAAGAGTTATCGAGTGCGAGAGGATTTTTAAGTCCGACCTGTGATTTTGTTTACTGTGTGATTAATATGCATTTTGCAACACTGTAGGGTACGCATTATTGTTTTATTGATTTCCTTTAAGAATATATATGTCTATATATTTACCCTCGTTATTGTTATTCCACAGACGTGTTGACCTGTCACCATGGATAACGCATACAACACCGTCGCTCGACCGTGGTTTTTTTAGAAGAACAATCAACGTGGTTTTTTTTTGTAAGTTTGTCATATGGTTCTGGGTCTTTAACAAAACTTAAAAGGGACATGGCTCTGACACATATCATGCTTGAGATTAGATAATTCTCGAGGGTTTTTTCAATTGTGAACCTTGATGGGATTGAACCCATAGATTCACCATCATGAGGGCTTGTTCAGACTTGAATAAAGATTAACTTGCATGGCATCACTGCATTCCCAAGCATTATTATAATGTTGTAGTTTGCTTATACCATGTGTTGTTTGGTTTAATCTTGTATGAAATGTGAAGGGCTTTGCCCACGGGTTTGAGCCCTGTCACTTTGGTGTCGTTTTTAATCACTATAATGTATTGGATGATATTGTTAAATGGCCAAGCATGTCGGATTTTCTGAGTGTAATTATTTGTACAGAATTACACTCAAGCTCCTTATAGCAGTCGACAATACTACATTACAGTATTATTTAAGAAATTTCCAAAAAACCTCTCAAGCTCTTTATAGCAGTGTGCAATACTACATTACATTATTATTTAGGAGATTTCCAAAAAACTTCTCACGAGTCTGAACCACCATCAAAATTTATTGTCGGGTATGAAATTAATTTCCCTACTAATTGCTACTTTGACAACGATCGCCATTAGAGAGAAAAAGAGAAGCCAACTTTTATATAACGAGTAGAATGACGTAGCAGAAAGCGAATCTATTGTAGCAGACAATTAAAAGAAAGAAAGAAATTATTTTTAACTCGGCTAGGCTAAAAATCAAATTATCTATCTGGAAAAGTTGTGGTACCCCTAGTTGATAGCCAACACTAATGGCTTCCAGGTGCAAAAATTATTTTATCTGGGTAAAAGATTCTAAATCAGGTTTTGCAATTCTCTTCTTAGTTATGCTCTTTATAATATGATTCAAAACAAAATCATATGCTCCTTATAATATGATTCAAAACAAAATCATATGCTATATGCTCTGAAAAAACAATCCTATACAATATTATCATAACTTTTTTTTAGCATTGTCAAATGAAGAATCTTCAAAATGGTCTCAAATTATCAATGCACGCTGCGCGCTTGCTTGAAAACATGTAAGTGCCGAAAGGTTGGTATGGGATTCTATTGATAACCCAGCTAACTTCCTCAGAGACTCAATCCCTTGATCAGTATTTTGCCTCATTGGCAGGCCACAATGGTTAATGGCGCTGGACATTTACAAATTTGGTAAATTCACAGTTTTAGAGTATTATTTGTAACTTTGTAAACTTGTGCCTCGCTTATTAAATCTTTAAGCATTCGCCTGTCTTCTGGTCAAGATTTCTGGGTCCATATTGTGGAGCTTACAAAATGAATTTATGATAATGTTAAAAGTTGCAAGATCAAGCTTGAATACAACAAATTTGGATATTTGTTTTTCCTTTAACTTATTCATAGATCGATCCACTAATTGCTCATTTTCTGGTGTATCCGACCAATTGTGTATTGTGTTTGTATCGATGTGTCTCGACAAGTATATATCTAAATAACTTGGCAATCAATTTTGATAATCTTTCATGACAGGTTGAGACGCCACACACATGTTTTCCATAGGCTTATGTCCAAGCTAGTTAAAATGTAAGACCGTAATTACTCTGTTGTCTATTCCCATATACAGTCATTTCATAAGAACTACATGTATATCTAAAGACAACAGAGGCGCCCTGGTACTTGAATGCTCTCATAAATTATTCGCTCGCCTTATGGGGTTTCGTGTATTCACTTATCCATTGTATTGGATGTGTAAGAATATGTTTTTATATGACTAAACCAGGAGAGCTCGACCCAGGCATAAGTAATCGCCCAGATCTGAACTCTATAGATGGGGATGGGTGGGGAATCCACCTAAAGAGATATGATAGGATCAAGCTTTGAAAAGGAGTGATTTTTCTACATGCATTCATTTCTCAAGAACTACACATATATATGTCACAATAAAGACAAATATATATCACAATAAAGACAAGACAGGTCTTAGAGTACATGGAACCTCTTGTAAATTATTGTAGTGGAATGGATATTGAGGTTTTCTCATTTTCAGTATGCCATTCTCTTTTATTCCTTATCGGAGAAGCTTGACCTTAGTTACAAAGTAAATCAGTGATAAGAGTTGTTAATCAGAGTTGTTAATCATATTCCTTTTTGTGCATTGTATTTTTGTATAGCCTTTGAGGAAGGAACCTCATAAATGTTTGGTATGGATAGTAAAATTATTTATGATATTGTTTTGTAGAAAAATAAAAAGGTTAAAGGTATAAAAATTGAAACAATTCACAATGTTGTTCTATTTACTAAAAAGACATACACATAATAGCTTGATTTTAGACAAATACTTCAGCGGATTTATATAAAAAGATCGATATTGCATCCAATGTTATAAGTTATGTTGGCATATTTTGAACCAAACTATTTATATGTTACTAGAGTTATATCTTAGAGATGTTGCAAATCTTGTTCTTTGGTACATTATGAGGTTCTTAAAATATTTGAATTTTTGAGGAAGTAGTTTCCAAAAAAAGATTAGGATAAGGAGGTTTAAGGAGAATGCTACTTCTTGTACGAGCTTGGTCAATTCAATATTGATAATAAAATTCAATGAGAATTACCACTGTTTACCTCTTCTTGTTGATCATATGATAAATGGAATAATGCACCTTAAAATAGAAAATGCATTTCTTGTTATCGTTAACTCTCATCTTTACATTGATTTCTCTTATAGCAATAGCTATTAGAATTGACCTGGACATTGCCACCTGGTGGCTCTTGTACTCTAAATATATGTTCTTTTCTTATATAACAATTACTTAAAATAACATAATAAACAAGAATAAAGTTAATGCACAACTAGTATAAATATAATTTCCAAGTAGATAATAAAGATTGTTTACATAATAACGAACTCCTCCAAATAGTGCTAGAGGCTAGATCTCCCATGGTTGTTGGAAGGATCTCGCTCCCATGGTTGTTGGAAGGAAATTCTGCAATGGTGTAGAGTGATAACCTATGCCTGAAATAAGTGATAATTTGAAGCTGACTACCTTAGTTAAGTGATGTGATTTCATCTTTTAATTGATGCAATGAGCATCTCCCAACATATATGGCAGTAGTTTTATTGATCCTCAACAACAGTCTTACTGGTCCATATTGGTGTAGTAATCTCCATGCTCTGGAACTCAAAGTACTAAGCAACATAACTGAAGTTTAAATACTTGTCATTGTAATGTTTATTTGATTATGCCTAAAATTAATCAACCTACCACAAAGAAATGATTAATCTCCATGCTTTACTAAGCAACATAACTGAAGTTTAAATACTTGTCATTGTAATGTTTATTTGATTATGCCTAAAATTAATCAACCTGCCACAAAGAAATGATTAATCTCCATGCTTTAAAACTCAAAGTACTAAGCAACATAACTGAAGTTTAAATATGTGTCATTGTACTGTTTATTTGATTATGGCTAAAATTAATCAACTTGTCACAAAGCAATGATTGTAAAAGCAATTCATGAGCCTGCCGCAAAGCAAGGATTATGAAATATGAGAAGTGATGTACTAAGCAACATAAATAAAGTTTAAACATGTGTCATCGTACGGTCTATTTGATTATCAAGTATGAGAACTGATGAGAGAATATAATGAAACGAAGAAAAATAGACTTTCCAAATAAAGAAAAGACATCCAACAAAAAATATCAAACTTTGATGAAAACAACACGATCACGGTGGATTGGGACGCACATAGCATTCTAATGCACCATAATCCTACGACGCACATATCATTTTTACTCGCGTGACATATTTTATTCGCGTGATATTTTAGTCCAATCCATAAACACATAATGTGAACACTTCTTCCACGCCACCCCTTTTACACTACCGATAACTAAACGCTGGACAACAAGCGAAATCAAACTACTAAACATTGATAAAATTTTAACAGCAACACACAATATCTAATTAGTTGCAGAAGCTACTTGACTTAGTTTCCTATCGAAGAAGACTGCTCGCTTGTCTTTGTTTTCTTACGATTCTTGAATTCTCTGAAGGTCATGCCGTCGAACAGTGGAGGAATGTTCTCATCGAGCAACTCTTTTAGTGGAGAGACAACCAGATCTAGAGGGGGATTGCAGAATACAGGCCACGACATCCTCACTCTATCCCTGCTAACCAACGTCCTGTGCAACACGCTGTTGTACTTGCCATTGCTAAGAATCTGCATCGTACAACAATATCTTTTATTCTTCTGAATTAGGAAAAACAGTACATGAAATGAGATCCAAAAATGTATCAACGAACTAGAAGAATTATACCTGTAGTTGGTCGCCAATGTGGATAATAAGCGTGTTTGGAATGTAGTTAGCAGTCAACCACTGGCCGTTCTTAAATATTTGAAGTCCTGGCACGTCGTTGGGCTTCAACACGGTTAAAGCTGACATGTCCGTATGAGGTAGCACTCCCAGAGCCACGTCGGGTTGAGGGCAAGGTGGGTAATAGTTTATTTTCAACTCCAGTTCCAGATTTTCACCTCTTAGAGCGTTTTTCAGTGTGGATTCTTCCAATTCAAGACTCATTGAAAAGGCCGCCAGTAGCTTATCTACAACTCCAAAAATTCCTCTCCCATATTCTTCAGTCACATCTCTACATTTCAAAACGCGTTATGTTATCTACCAATTATAAACCAAAATCTAAAAAACTCCACAATACAATGCACTCACGATAAGGTTTGCTACACCAAAATCTGCATATTTTGTTGAACATATGAAATTTGTTGAATATATGAAATAAAGCACAAGACCATATTATATTCCAATCAGAAGTATGCCATATTATAAAACCATGTTATTAGGAATAACGTTAATCCATATTTTTATATTCCCAGAAGTATGCAAAAGTATAGATAAGGTTTACTACACCAGAACCTACAGATCTTAATGAACGTATGAAATTAATCAGGAAACCATATTATCAGAAGTAACTGTTAATCCACATTTTTATATTCCCAGAACTATACAAAAATATACCATACAATTGTACAATACTCCAACCCCTAAAAGAGCACTACATAAATCAACTGGTAGATTTACAACATTGTAATAATGAGTAATGTAAGTTACCTATAAAAGGAAGGGTGGCTGGGCCATTTGTTGAAATCTGTTAGAGAAGGAGGCCACAACATGTGAAAATAGAAATCCGACCACCCCTGCCTCCCATCGCTAGTACACTTCAACTTAGTGCCATAGCCCTCAAAACGGTCATCTGTAACGCCGTCAAGGTTGGCGTAAGCTTCCTTCTCCTCTTGCGAGAGACCAAAGAAGTCTCTGCCAGCAGCCTGCAGACGCTCGAATAGATGGTCAGATATTCCATGATTTGTTAACTGGAATATTCCCCATTCATGGCTGGCTCTTCCAATATCTGCGACCGTTTTCTCACGGAGTTCATCCACGCCTAACGAAGAGAAGTCTATAAGCGGTATGTCTACATTGTGGAAAGTTTCGGCATCCGGCCTTTCGTTAACAGGTCGAACAAACTCCGAAGGAATGGATTGAATACCGCTTAAAAACACGGACTGTACTCTGGTTGGAGTGGTAGCCATCAAAGCTTCAACTTCAATGATCTCACTAACACAATTTTACCACACGACTTTCTAGTTGCTCTATGGTGCAGTCTACTGCCCATCGCTCCAATATATAGAATGAGTATGTTACTGTGGAAATATTTAATCATTGTACACTTCTATGGATTACCCGGTATTGAACGGAATGATAAATGAATGACCAAATTATAAATGATCGTTCCTTCATTGAAAGAAACTACTTAATCTTGGTTTAGCATGTTTTGTAGTGGGTAAATTGTTTTATTTTACTTTTAAACTAAAGCTGGCCGTAAAGCTGGCCTCGATTTATGCGGTGCAGGATTCCTTTTCAAGGAAAGTTGAGGTAAAGCTGGCCTCGATTTAGGCGGTGCGGGATTCCTTTTCAAGGAAAGTTGAGGTAAAGCTGGACTCCATTTATGCGGTGTGGCATTCTTTTTCAAAAAAAGTTAACGTCGATTTAATGCTGCTGTAAAGATATAAACTAAATTTTGGATGAGATCCAACATTCAATCCAACTGTTCATAATCCCGCAGCATTAACACAAATGCGATCGTGGGTGGTTAAATAACGGATAAGTGCACCATATTTTATTTTCAAACAAAGTCGACTTAGAACCACCAGTCAATTTGAGTGCAAAATAATTTGCAATAATTAGAAAACATAGGGACTCATCGTTTCCTACAGAGTGTTACCAGATCACTGACCTACACGAGACCGGTTGTAAGACCATCACTCGTCCATTTTGTGGTAGCAGTTCTTGCAGCTGGCTGATATTGGGCTGCACAGTATGGTACCAGGCTTTTTCGTAGAGATTTGATTGACGAAACCCACTTTTTTTTCAAAAAAACCTAGTTCAAATCCAGTCGAAAATTATAATTATATGTATATGGTTGTTTTGTTTAAGAGTACAAAACCTATCCTATCGCAACGATTTGATTCTGTCATTAAAGTAGAGCCACACCCAATATGGAGATAATTGAGCCTGTGTCTGTGTCCCGAAAAAATATTAAGTAAGCTGATAATGTATGTCCATCAGATTTTGAAAAAATATTAATTAAACTGATAATGTATGTCCCGTATTTGATTGATCAAACCACACCGACCTGAAATGTATGTCCCGTATTTGATTGATCAAACCCATCATGCCAAAGCCAATTGAAACACCGATCTGAATGGTTATTAAAAAAATCTGTCTGAAATTTAGGTTAAAATAAGATTATGTATGTCCTGTATTTTATCAATCAAACCGATTTTATTCGATTCTTAGTTAAACCAAACTGTGGCTCAAAATTCATCATGATTTATGGAAGCGGAGGTAATGTAGTGATATGAAAGTGGTGCTAAGTTTTATAATGCAAAAATGGAGTCTGTAACTAGCACAATCACTTACCTTATGCTCCAGGAGACCAATAGGCCATAAGTTAAGTGTCACAATTAAGTAGTAAGTTATATTTTACTCCGTGTCTCAAGGAAGCCCCTTATCCATGAATTAGCTAAGAGTTATCTATGTATTATGTATGAGTTATCCATGTATCAACTAACATTCTTGTGCAATCTAGGAAAAACATATATGCTAGTCTACCCCAAATTCTACTAGCACAACCACTTAACTTGTGGATGAGGAACACTTATATTAGCTAAGAGTTATCTATGTATTATGTATGAGTTATCCATGTATCAACTAACATTCTTGTGCAATCTAGGAAAAACATATATGCTAGTCTACCCCAAATTCTACTAGCACAACCACTTAACTTGTGGATGAGGAACACTTATAGGTCATAAGTTTGCTACATGTTATCACTCACAAACCATCAAAAACTAATCCTAGGTTGATTGGAATTTTGTGTTTTACAAAATTAATCCAACATAGATTGAAATTTTGTGATGCAAAACAACAAAATTCAAATTAATATATATATCTATAAAAAAATTTAATGCACCTATATATAGTGTAAATCACCACAAAATACCAAATGTTGTAATAAAAAAAAATAACAAAAGCATGCAAGATTTAGTGAAGTTAAATATTATCTAGGGTTTTGTGTATATAGTGTGAATCATCATAAAATAACAAATATCAAAAAAAGTAATAATTAAATAAAAAAAGCACTAAAGATTTAGGAAGATGACACATTACAAAGAACGGTTTGTTATATAATGTGAATGTCATTTGTTATAGAAAAAATAATATTGATAATAATATATATAATATTGTTAAAAATATTATTATTTTTAAGTTTAAAGAGAAATAGTGGTGTGAGTAAAATTTAGTGGCTAAGACAAAATTAAGATACTACATCCAGGTCATTAATTTTAATTTGGAATATCAGAAGTATCTACATATAGTAACTAGCTCACTGAAGAAGTGACTCTCATGAACCCCATAGCAAGTCACGGCGTTGGTTTATTGCTAAAACTCCATGGATTGAAAGGGTTTTCCATCTATTGAGGATGAAAATAACTTTCTCTTAGATTTCCATGCTTACATCCACATTAGATCTAAGTTTCATAGTATTCTTAGATTTCCGTGCTTACATCCACATTAGATCTAAGTTTCATAGTATTTGTTATAATACAAATCTTTATAACCTCCTAACTTGCCAAAACTATAATGAGCTTGGTGAACTTATTAGCAAGCTTTTTGATCACATAAACAAGTAAACCAAATTTATCCAAATTAAGCTATCATTATTAATTGTAATGATAAACCAAGTCTACCCATTAAAAATAAATAAAGTTTATCTTTTAAAGTTACTGCCCGCGCTGCCCTGGTATTGGAATTAATCTATAATACCATTTACTATTTTTCAATTGCAAATATCATTTTATATAAAAAAAATTATCGTATATTTCATTTATATAATTAAGATTAACGGAAATATAAAAATGATTCTCTTTCAGGGCCGGCTCATCATTTTTTCGCTGTAAATCCATGTCCTAAATAACTTGTCTGATTAGAACGATTAGTTACGGTAAGAGGTGGTCCCGGCTATAAATAATTATATTATATAGAATAATGAGAATATAAACAAATTTAAACATGTAACAGGAATTGTATTCTATATTGTATTCTATTATTGATGACTGAAAATATTAACTTCAACTATTTATCTCTACATAAAGCTCTTCAATTTCATTTTTAAATAGTTACATACCTACATATCTAACTAAGTTATATACACACTCAGGATTTAACATATTACACCTACCCGTCTCTCAATAAACTATTAAATCATCTTGATTCCTCCACTAAAACAATTTATATAAGTAAGTTATAGCTGAACATTATATATATATATATATATCTATATTTTTTTTCCATAGAAAAAAACCATAATTTTTATTATATTGTGTAGATGAGTCACTATCAAAAAAGATAAGTGTCCATTTGATCTTCATACTGCTCAAAAAAGCTTATATAAAGTCAAAAATATGTCTTAATTACAAAAACAACAGATTAACAACATGCCAATCAATAGTCTCCAAATTTTCATAAAAGGTCAGCTCCATCATTACTACTATCAGCAATCAAACTAGCCTGTCCAAGTAAAACTTCATCAGACTATCTCAAAAAGTCACCATATTATCCAAATACTGGAAAATGTCATATCTTCATAACCTCTATCTGTCCAACTTAGTTACCACACAATAATCAACATGTCCACCTGAATAATCATCATAACATTTCCATACAAAAGTCATCAAAATTACAACCCTGTATGTATACAAAAGATAAAAACATTTAGTTCCAATCAGTCACCAACATAGATCAAAAAAGTATTATCCATTAGAATTCCTCTAGTCCCCAAAGTTCATATTCAACTTTAAAAACATGAAAGGTATCATGTCTTCCTGACCCATGATACTCAAAAATAAACCAATACCCAAGCTGAACTTTCCCACCATCATTTGCTAACTTATAAGCTAAAGTATTTCTTTACCTGTAAATATGTTTAAAATCAGCTTGCTCAAAAAAGTCAAAAAGTCTATTGACCTCTTGCAGTAACTGTGCAAGTTGCAAATTATGAATTCTGAATTTTCCAGAAATCCAGTTTATGACAAGAAAGGAGTCACCAAATATCTGGATATTCGAAATCTGCTTGTCCAAAGCCAAGATTTACAGTAATTTCCAAGTAGGTAACTCAGCAAAATTGTTTGTCCCTACCCCCAGCCCAACTTTAAAAGTGAAATAGTGATCATCTTTGAGGAAAAGTATACCCCCAGCACCACACACTTGTGGATTAACAGAAGCAGAACCATCAAAAAAACCCCAAGGTTTAGTTTTGTCAATAACTTCTTCAGTAATGATTCTAATCTTCAAAACAACAGTATCCAGAGAATAAGATGATAGCAAACCCAAACTAAATGCTGAAACCTGCGCAGGAGATTTGGTAAAGTTGTCAAAATAGCTATGGTTTCTAGACTTCCATATAAACCAAGATACAATGATAGGAAAATATCTGATTGTTTTTACCTTAGTATTGAAAAACCAATTCTTCAAACAGGTAAGAATTGATTCCCCAACCCAAAGATTCTGAATATTAACCTTAGCTTCAATCTCCTTCCATACAGATTTTGTATAAGGGCAATCAACCCCTAAATGTAAATTTGTTTCAACATCACTTTTACAAAGGTAGCAATGTCCAGGTCCTTCCCAACCCCTGCTATTAAGAATATCCCATGTAAGGGCTTTCCCTGAAAAAAGAAACCAACAAAAATATTTGACTTAAGGGACACTTCAAATGCCAGAACATGTTCCGCCACCAAGCAGTTTCCCTTTCATTCTGTTCCAGAATCAAATTCAGATATCCACCATTAGAGGAGTACTTACCAGATTTAGCCTGATTCCAAACAAGTACATCATCCTCATTTCTAAGTCTAATATGACTGGATTTTAGAATGGATAAGTATCCATTCCAAGCATTAATATCCAGATTCTCAACAAGGCCTAGATCATTAGAGCTTAACCAACCTTGTTCCATTAAGTAAGACACAAACAAAGTCCCAACATCTTTCAATGAGAAATAACCTGCAGAATGCAGAAAATCAATCAAGTGTGTAGGTAAGCAATGGCGCCATTTACAACCTGCCCAAGGATCCATAGCAATATGAGCATTAGCTCCATTCCCAATCTTCCAAACTAGAAAATCACCAATAAGATGAAAAGACCAGAGCACAGATTTCTAGCAAATGGATATACCTGATTTCTTTTTATCCTTTTCTCTGATCCAATCCAACAAAGTAGAGGCCAAATATATTTCTGAGTAACAATCTGTACCCATAGCCCTGAGCCATGAATTATGTTCCAAGCACTTTTAGCTGCAAGTGCTTTGGAAAAAAGAGAAGGTACTTTCAACCCCCAACCACCCAAGGATTTTGGATTTGTCAAAACCTTCCAAGAAGTCCAAGGCAACCCAGACGAAGACCCACCACTACGAGACCATAAAAATTTAAAACAGAGTTTTCTGATTTTCTCAATAATCCCTACAGGGATCCAGAAATGCATCAAGTATATAGGCAAAGCTTCAAGAACAGACTTTATCAAAACAAGCTTACCACCCCTAGACATCCATCTATAACTCCAATTCTTTATGCGTTTTTCATCTTTTGCAATGAGCCAATCCCAGTCTTTCAGCAAATATCTGCAAGGTTTTAAATAAAATCCAAGGTATTTCATACCACTATCAATTTTTAGAACAATATATGAAAATTTTTTTTGCAAAGAGATCAACTCTGCTTCATCAAGCCTAGAGTAATAGAAAGATGGCTTGTCCTCATTAATCATCATCCCTATGGATTTAGTAAAGTCCATCAAAATTTCATACAGAATTGATCAAGACTGAGCAGATCCATCAGTGATCATAACAATGTCATCAACAAATATTACATGTGTCAATGAAATATTATTTCCAAAAGAGATGCCCCTGAAAATACCATTGATTTTTGCAGATAAAAGAGCCCTACTCAATCCTTCAGCCACAACAAGAAATAGCAAAGGCACTAGGGGAAACCCATGTCTAAGTCCTCGTCCAGACCTAAAGAAACTAGAAGCCACACCATTAATCAGGACAAAGAAAGAAACAGATGTTAAACTGCTCATAACCCAAGTTATGAATGGTACACCAAACCCCATTTTGGTTAAAATAACTTGTAGGTAAATCCAGCTAACTCTATCATATGCTTTAGATAAGTCAATTTTCAGAACCACAGACTTTAAACCTTTGCAATGTATAGAATGAATGCCTTCCTAGATGGCACCCACTGCATCATGAATTTGCCTTCCAGGGAAAAAACCAAACTGCTTATAAGAAATATATCTACCCAATACCTTCTTAATCCTAGTAGATAAAATCTTACCAATAATCTTATAGCTGAAATTGCATAATGAAATAGGCCTGTAACCATCAAAAGTACAAGGGCAATCAGATTTTGGTATCAAGGCTATAAAGGTTGAGTTAAATATTGCTGGAATTTTGCCACTCTTCCTAGAATCCTCAATAACCCTTAACAAATCCAAACCCATCACATCAAAAAGGGTCCTATAAACCTCTACAGGAATCCCATCCGGTCCAGGACTCTTATCGTTTTTTCTTAGAGTAAGTATTGAATTTATCTCCTCCATAGTAACAGGTTTCATAAGATCAGAATTCTCCTCAACAGTAATGGAAGATGGAAAATTATGAGAGACTTTCAGAAGTTCAATAAGGTGAAGATTTGTATCAGCCTGGAAAAGTGTCTCAAAATGACTAACAGCAACCTTAGCAATGTCTTCAAAACCTTCCACCATGTTTCCCCTATCATCTTCAATCTTTCATATAGAATTTGTATTCTTTCTTTGATTAGCAAATTTATGGAAAAAAAGTGTGTTGTCATCCCCACAAAGCAACCAAATTGCCCTACTCTTCTGTCTGGCTTCATGTTCTCGATCCAAAAGTATTTTTCTCTTTCGAGATTCCATTTCAATCAAAGCTACCTTATCCTCATCCGACGAGAAGCCAAAACCAAACTTATGAGAAAAAACAGTGAGCATAAGTTCAATTTCCACTAATTCTTTGAACTCCATCTCCTTTTTCTTAACAGACCAAGCAATTGAAACATCCTTAATTCTCTTAAGTTTGGAAGCAAAGTGAGAAGCAGGGGAATCATAAAGGTTATCAGAATAAGCCACCCATGATTCTATCAAAGATTTAACCAAATCATCATTTTCAAGCCAATGAGGATTGAACTTGAATGGGATTTTCAACTAAATCCCCCTATTCAAAATATGAAGAAAAACAGGTTGATGATCAGAGTCACCACCACTTCCCACCCACTAACTGTAAAAATAATCAAAATCTAGCATATCAGCTGATATAAGAAACCTATCCAGTATTTTACTAATATTTTCAGTCCTAACTCTTCTATTAGTCCATGTGGGAAGCATCATAGAAGGTACTATGTCCACAAGACCATAGTTTTCCAAAGATTTTGTAAAAAAATAAAAAAGGGGATCCAATCTAGCTCTAAAGCCCCAGATCTCAGATAATCCCATGGAGAAATTCAAATCCCCTCCTAGGATTAATTTTTCACATTTAAGACATTCTAAATCCAAAAGATTATTCCAGAATCCTTCTCTGTCAATGTGGGGACGATAGATGTTGGAAAGACAAACATCCAAATTAAGTTCAATAGAGAACAAAGATGCACAAAGTCTCGAACCCACACCCCAAGCATTCAGAAGGTGAAAAAATCTAGATCTCCAACCTAACAGAAGACCTCCAGATTTACCTCGAGCATCCAAGGAAAGAAAAGTCCACCCCCTCAACATAGATTCCAATTCATTTGCAAACAAGTTCCCATTACCCATGTATTCTTGCAAAAATAAAACATCGACATGGTGATCTTCAACAAGTCTACAAACTGCTAGTTTTTTTGGTTTACTAACCAAACCACGACAATTAAGGGTCATCAAGATCATAAGGTAACCAAAGCAGGGGTCAACACTACTCTAAGCACCCTGTTAACATTAAACTGTTCACTTTCCTTCAAAATTGGATCAGCAGAGCTCAAAACCGATACACCTCTGCCAGCCCCAAACCCATATGAAATAGGATAATTCCCATTAAATTTAGTGCAGGATCTAAGAAAATATTTGGATCCACTAAAAGTTTGTTTAAGAGGGGAAATGAAACTCAGATTTCTTAAAGGAGAAACAGAAATGAAACCCTCATTAGAATTACCAACAGTAACCTTTGCACCCTAATAGGTTATAGTAAGAGATTTAAACGTCGGAATACAAGATGTAACATTCTCCTCACAAGATAAGTCCAAACCCTCATCCCTAGGACTCACAAAATCTATCCTCACCTCATCAAAAGCAGTAGAAACCACAGGTTTTTTTAACTCTCCAAACATATTTTGGTTTAAGCTCATCATGATAATTCTTTTTCAAGGATAAATGACAGTAAGAAACCAAATGACCATAACTGTGACATCTGTTACATTTGAAAGGTATACCTGCATAATCCAAAGTTTGATTAAAAAACGGTATCCCCGTGCTTTATATCAATATCAAATGCTAGTCCATTCCGAAGGTATAGTAAAACCAAAACCCTCCCCAGACAACAAACCCCTGAATCTAAAAAGGATAGATCAGCTTCCACGAAAGTCCCTAAGGTATTACCAATGAGTTTGAAAAATTCTAGAGACCAGAACTCAAAGGGTAAGTTAGGTAGTTTTACCCAAATAGGCATTGAGTCATACCTTTCATGTCGCGGATCAAAAAGTGGAGTCCAGCATTTGAGTATCAATCCAGAAAAGTTCCATTTCCAAACCCCCGCCAAAATACGAGCAGCATTTGCCTCAAATTTGAATTTGAAAGCCAACCATCCCCTCGGTAGAACAAAAATGTCAGGAGAGGTGATATTCTTCCATGTGCCAAGAACCCAATTCTTCACCCCATCAGGAGAGACTCTGCAACCTCCAAATCTTCCTACCAGTGTAAGTGCATTAGTAAGCACTATATCATTCAAGGCAATATCCTCTCCAACCACTAAGAGCGGTATTTCCACTTTGCAAACATGTTTTTTGCTTCGCTTATGGATAGACGGTAAGCGAAATGATTCTAGACCAACCATAGGACTTTGTACACAGGCTTCCACGTGAGCTGGTAAAACCTCGTCAAAACCATCAAAGGAGGACCCATCGTAAACCTTCTTGGATTCCAAACCCTTGCTTAGTTCCTTAAACAAAAAACCCTTCTCAAGACTAAGATCAAGGCCCAAAAACGCCATATCTGGAGTATCGCAAACAAACCCTAAGCCCGAATCCAAACCCACAGTACATCCCAGCGCCACGTGTGGAATCTCAGTATGAGAATTTCAAGTGATTCTTCATCATAACCCTCCCGACCAACAAACTGAGAAACCGACTCATAAACAACAGAGGAAAAAGCACAGTTAAATACCTCTTGAGACATAACCAAAACATCAGCGCCTGTCTGTGAAGGATACATCACTAGATAAAACCCAACAGAACCCTTCAGCCCCAAATTACTGCACACTGTATCATCCACTGTATCAACTGTTTGCATCTTCGCCAAGCAGGGATTCGGCACAGGAATGAAATGATCCTCCGGAGAAAAAACCATAACTCCCACAACATTGCTCACAAACTGCAATGAGGACCGGATCTGTTCATAAGGAATTGTTTCCTCCACGTGAGACCAATTAAAAACCCTAGAACCAAATAATGGAGTTCGGGCCACCTTCTGTGGTGACTTTAATCGAAACAACAACACAAAACGATAAAGAATGCTGCTCTGGACTATCATCAACCCAAGCCTTCAAACCCATATCGCTACACAGGAATAGAGCCTCCACCATTTGCATCTTCACCAAACAGGGATTTGACACAGGAACGGATCGATCATCTAGAGAAAACACCATAGCTCCCACAGCATTGCTCACAGGAAGTAATGTGGTCCAACATAATTCATATGGTTTTGTTTCCACCGCCCGAGACCGAGTGATGACTTGACGTCTTTTTGGTGGAGTTTGGGCCAAACGCTTAATTGCCCAAAGGGACATATCCCAGATAAACCACCAAAAACTCAATAAAACATCATAAAGACTCAATAATAAATGACCTACGGTGGAGATCACGATACAGCATACCCCATCCACCTGGCAATCAAAAAGAGCAGGCCATCTCGTCCTAGTTAAAGATCAAATTAGAACTAGGTCAGCGCAGATCACTAGATGTCAGATTGTAACCCTCACATTAAATCGAATCGCCATGCAGCAAAAACATAATAAAACCCCGCTCCGCTACCGCCAAAACCAACTTGCCACAAATGGATATTGGTACAGACACCCCTAAACAAAGACCGAGAACATTTTGACAGCTCCGTCCTCAATAAAACTGAACATGGACCGTCGATCTCCCCATGTCAACACCGTCCAAAAAATACGTTCTGTCATCAATCTTGGATTAAAAAAATACGTTCTGTCAAAAAACAACTTGGACTATATATGTATTTATGGGTAGAGGCTTGTTTCTTAGGCAAAATGTGAGTAATTTCAATTTGAAAAACTAGGTGGAGGGCTGATTTGATTGTTATATGTTTAATAAGTTATTGAATTAAGCACTCAAAATAATATTAATTTAAAATTTGATAAAATAGATAGAATGGATTTACCTATTTTAATGTTAGCTTCCATTAATCATTTTTTTTAGTTTTATTCAAAACTATAATAAAGAATTGGATTTACTATCAATTTTTAAAATTTTGACTATTTTTTATTTTTTAATAATATATTAATAATTTTGACAATTAATTTAATTTATTTAATTTAGAAAAACATTAGATTATCCATTAGATTCTCAAATTCTCAACCATATTTATTGATGTTTCTAAAACATTTATTAACTATTTTTAAAAGATATGTAATCCTTTTAAATTTAAAAACCAAAAATACCAAACTATAACTAAAATAAATAATTTACAATTTAAAAAAATAAAACTACTCACTAATTTAATGGTAAAATATTTAACACTCAATAACCTTTGAAAAAAAAATGTCAATAAATATACAATCGAAGAATAACTCTTTGAATGTAGAGGTAAATAAACAATAACATTAAATATTTAAGCTTTAAATATACATTAACGTATCGATTGTAACTTCAAACATACTTATTAATATATTATAAAGTAATTTTGTTTAGATAATGTCCAATAAAATACTTTAAGGGAGCTTATGGTTTCATGTTTTATTTCATTCTTTATGAAGGATCTTTTCACATTTTTCCTCACAATATTACTTTACTATCGTGTAGCTTAAAAACACTACCATTTGGGTGGGAATTGGTGTTTTTCTGGGCAAAAATTTGAATAAATTCAGTTAGAATTTTCCCAAATCCATGTTACAGCTATCAAATTGTAGAATTTTGGATGCCTTCTAAGGGGGTTTTTTAGGGTTCTCAATCCATTTTACCATGAAAATTTCCATTAAAATGTTGAATAATCCTTCGGGATTACATTGTAAATAATATTTCAGTTATTAGTTAGTAAATTCTAGTTAATAATCTCGTTATGTAATTGTAGATAACGGTTTTAATATCCTTTATATGTAACACTCATCTACGTAATAAGATATTGATTTGATGAGGTTTTTCACGGCATGTGTCAGTGGTATCAGAGCAAGACATCCAAGCATTGGTGAGAAAGACTTGGTGAGAAAGAAGGAGCCCATAAAGATTGTGGAAGAAAGACAAAGACTGCACATTAAGCTGATACTGTACGTAAATTGTTTCGATAATTCTTTTGAAGATTTTTTTTTGTTTAAAGAAAAAGAAAAAGGAAGAAAGCCACCAATTATATTTCCGTGCAATGGTTTTTTTAAATTAATTATCAAATATTTGGGGAGTTCTTTTCAGAAAATAAAAGTTTTTAAACAACCATTTATATTTGAGCGCAAGGTTTTTTAAATTGAAATATTAAACCTTTCGAGAAATCTTTTTAGGAGATAAAAATATTTTAAAGAACATTGGCTAAGAGGAAAAGAATATATCAGACTGTATTTTGTACAAAATTTACTACACAGTAAATTTCAATTGTTGGGAGTTATTTTGTATGGAAAAGAAAATTGTCAAGAATGGTTTAGAAAAGTTAAAAATACCTTTATTTTTAATGATATGTGGGATGGAATTTGTCAAAATGAGAATTTAAAAGATAAGAAAGATGGAGAAGAAAAAGATGAAGTGGATAAAAGTGCACCAGTACCACCTACTAATGCCAAATATTTAGCATTATGGAAAAGCAAATACAAGAAGGCTTATGCCTTAATTATTGCCTCTGTAAGTGAAGAAGTAAGTAGACATTTAGTTTCTAGAAAAAGTGCTTGGTAATCATTAAAGAAACTAAAAGATTTGTATGATTCACATTCTGAGCTTGAAATCATACAACTGTTGATGAAATTATTTAACTTAGAATTAAAAGATCATGATCCAATGAAACTTGCTTCTGAAATTAGAGCCATTTCCCATGATATTGATGCAACTAGTGTAAAAGTTGACATGCAAATTACTGCATTTATTGAATCTCTTTATCCTACCTATACTCATTATTTAGAATCACTTCAATCTAGTGGCAAAATGAAAGCTATGACCTTTGAAACACTTGTTGAGAAAATTGCAGAAAGAGAGAAAGCATTTGGGAAAGGAGTCTAAACCCAATGAAGAAACTTTGTGTCTTGAACAGAAAGGACACAAATCAAAAGAAGAATTTGCAAAGGATGAAAATAGAAGCAGAGGTCGAGGTAGAGAACAAAGAGGACAATATAGAGGAAGGGGGGGAAGATTTAATCAAGGAGAGAAACAATGTTATAGATGTGGAAAAACTGGTCATACTGCTAGTTATTGTAGAAATTATTGGGATAAAATTGTTAACAAGAAAGAGCAAGTACAAGATAAAGGAAATGATAAAGGTAACCCTCCTGAATCTGCACATTATGTTGTTGCACAATGTAATCTAGGAATTGAAGAATCTTTCAGTACTTCGTTTTCATGGAATGACATTTGGTTATTGGATACTGGATCCACATGTCATGTGACATTTAGAAAAGACTTGTTTGAAACTTTTAGTGATCAAATTGATGGGGTGGTACATTTGGCAGATAAGTCTCAGTTAAAACCTTCAGGAATTGGTTCTGCTAGATTGAAATTATCAGGACTTGCTAATTATATACTTTCTGATGTTCTTTATGTTCTTCAATTGAAGAGAAATATAATATCTCTTGTGCAAATTAGACAACAAAATCAGTTGATACATATGTTTGATGGTATCACTGAAATTAGAAGAGCTTATGATAATGTGACTGTAATGAATGGAGTGGAAGATAAAAAACTTTTAAAGTTGACTGGTACATCATCCAAGTCATAGAATTCTGCAAATTTGGCTCATCATAATAGTAATTTATCTTCCAACTTATTGTGGCATGCTAGATTTGGTCATATTAATTATGACAGTCTCAGGATTATGAAACAGAAAGGAGTTCAAGGGCTTCCTACTATTCCAAGACAGCTTTCCCCATGTGATGCTTGTATCTTAGGAAAGCACAGTAAACAACCTTTTAATGAGTCTATGTTTCGAGCTTCAAGAAATCTTGGTCTTATTCACTCAGATTTATGTGGGCCCATGCCTATTCCATCAGAAAATGGTAACAAATACATCATGACTTTCATTGATGACTTTACGAGGATGTGTTGGGTTTATTTGTTAAAAGAAAAATATCAATCTTTTGATACATTCAGAAATTTTCATTTATGGATTAAAAATGAAGCTCAACTCAATATTGGAACCCTTCAAACTGATAACGGTGGTGAATATACATCTAAAGATTTTGAAAAATATTTGTAGGAGAATGGTATTAAACATCAAAAAACCATTCCTTATAATCCACAACAAGATGGTGTGGAAGAACGTATGAATAGGACATTGTTGAATATGGTAAGATCAATGATGTTCTTTTAAAATGTCAAGTTAATCTTTTGGGGAGAAGCAGTTCTTTGTGTTGTCTATATTAAGAATATATGTTCTTCTGCTGCACTACAAAACAAAACACCTTATGAAATGTGGCATGATCATCTTCCAGCTCTCCAGCATTTTAGAATTTTCGGTTCCACATGTTAGGATTTGATTCCTGAGCAACAAAGACATAAATTGGGAGCAATAAGTCAAAAGTGTATTTTTTTGGGATATTCTAATACTTCTAAAGCTTATAGGTCATATGATGAGGATAACAAGAAGTTTATTGTTTCTAGAGATGTTATGTTTCTTGAATTTGAGAAAGATGCGCTCACTATTGATAAACAAATTGCTCAGTTTGATATATTTCATTCTAAAAAAATCTATCATGAAATGGATAATGAACTTCCAAATATTGAAGGGGGGATTCCTGTTCTAAGTCAAATTATGGAATTTCCTCTATAGGAACAAGTTCTTCTAATGCACAAGTTGATGATTCTAATGCACAAAATGATGAAATAGAAGATGAGACAGTTGATGATATTGTTAATAGAATGGATAAATTAAGCCTCATAGATAATATAGAACCTACTCTTAAAGAAGAGACAAAGCAAAAACCACAACAAGAAGTTCATAGATTGATACAGACTAAGACATTTCCTAAAAGGTATGATGATTTTATAACATTAGATTATGAATTAAACTTTCATTCATTTGATGAACTTGCATCTTTTCAAGAAGAATTAAATAGTGATGTATGGAAAAGTGCAATGCAAAGAGAGTATGATGCTCTCATAAAAAATGGAACTTGGAGGTTGTTGAATCCTCCAATTGGAACCAAACCGATTGGTTGCAAGTGGATATATAAAAACAAGTACAAAGTAGATGGCTCATTTGACAAACACAAAGCAAGACTTGTAGCAAAAGGGTATGCATAAAAAGAAGGTGTTGATTACATAGAAACATTTTTTCCTATAGCTAAATGGAGCACCATTCGAACTTTGTTTTCATTAGCAGCACAAAAAGGATGGAAGATACATCATATGGATGTTAAAACTGCCTTTTTGAATGGAGACTTGAAAGAAGATGTCTATATGGATCATCCTAAAGGATTTTCTATCAAAGGTCAAGAACAAAAGGTATGCAACTTGGTCAAATATTTATATGGTTTGAAGCGGGCACCCCGAGCTTGGTATGAAACGTTAATTGAACATCTTCTCAAATTGAATTATAAGCACTTCAATCTAAATTATGCAAATTTATTTGTCAAGAAAGTTCGAAGATTGGTTGTATATCTAGTTGTATATGTGGATGATTTCAATGACTTGATATGAGGTTGATTTCAATCATAGTGATCTTCTTTTATTTGTACTCCAATGTTCCCAAAAATAACCTTGCTGAAGATAATTTATTAAGTCTCTATACCATGAATCTGGAGCTGAAAAAATGGGACATACATCAATCATATGAACTTCAACTTCATTATCCCAGTCACCTTCCTCACCATCTTGACCTTCAACCATTAGTTTGCAAAGTCGCTGTCCTTTACTAATGGCTACTGGTTTAAACTCTAAATCATATTCTTGTAGAGCCGTAACCCAATTTTCTCTTCTGTCACCCAACTCCTTTTGTACGAAAATGCTTCAGATTGTTGGGTGAGGAACAACCATGTTAGTCTGATTCTTAAGTATATATGGCCTGAATTGGTTTACCACTTTAAACACTGCGTAGGCTTGTTTATCAATGGAGGGATAATTCAATTCACCATCCTACAAACCAGTGCTCATAAATGAAATAGCGAATTCATCTCCCCCCTCTTCCTTTTGTGTCAGCACATCTACAAGCGAATTGTTAGAAGCAAAAGTGTACAATATGAAATATTTATTGAAATAAGGACTTCTAAGTGAGGGTGCATGTGCTATTTCTGTTTTGATATCAGTAAATGCATCCTTTTTTGCATCATTCCATTTAAACTATACATTCTGCTTGACCATTTGCTCCAAAGGTTTGACTATTTGTGCAAAATCAGGCACAAACCTTCACATGAAATTAATAGTCCCCATAAAATATTGCATACCCTTATTATTGTGGGGGAAGAGAATCTGTGCAATTGCTTCAATCCTTTCTGGGTCTATGGAGATTCCCCTTTTAGAAATGACATGACCCAGTAGCTTTCCTTCCAGGACTACGAAAACACACATTTTTTAGGATTTAGTGCGATACCGTATTTCTGACAACGCTCAAAAATATGTTTTAAATGATATGGATGTTCTTCTCTTTTCTTTGAATACACTGTAACATCATCCAAGTATACCACCATGTTACGGCTTATCAATCGCCGAAAAGCTATGTCCATGGGTCTTTGGAAAGTGGCTCCAGCATTAATTAACCCAAAGGGCATTCTCCTGTAGGAAAAGGTTCCCCACTTTGTGCGGAACGTGTTTTTTAGTCTATCTTGTTCAGCTACCAATACTTGATTGTAGCTCGAAAACCCATCCAACAAGGAGAATAACTCAGAGCTAGAAACCATCTGCAAAATATGCTCCATGGGAGGGACTAGATAATTGTCTTTGTCTGACGCACGATTCAGATTTCTAAAATCCACACAGAATCTTATTCTCTAGATTTCTTCTGAACTGTTACCAAGTTCGCTACCCATTTTGAATGTATAACCTTGAAAATAATCTTGGCATCCAATAATTTCTTTACTTCACTTTGAATTAGGGGTTCCAGCTTAGGATGCATCTTGTGAAGCTGCTGCTGGAAAAGTTTTACACCCACTTTAATAGGAATGATCTGTTGGATTATGCGAGTGTCATATGTCTTTTGATCATCATAAGTCCAAGAAAATACATCTTTATATTGCTGAAATTACTCCTTTCTCCCGGAGAACAACATTTCCCCAAGTTGACATACTTGGGTTCAGCCTCTGTTCCCAAATTGATCAGCTCGTACTGCAGTGGTGAGCTGTGTGTTTTGACGTTTACCAGCCTTTGGTATTTGTTATTTAAATCAAACATACTATCTAATGTCCCTTCACTATTAATCAAAATTTTAGATAGCTCCCTTCACTATTAATCACTCAGGAGTATTAGCCTTACAAGGTAATCTTTGTGGATTCACACACGATTCCAAGTGCCCCTTATAAATCAATGATATTATTCCCTTCCACAACCCTATTTT
>LPNX010122074.1:3232-5732 GCA_001517045.1 Pseudotsuga menziesii
ATCAACAAGATATGATGAGCAAGCTATATAACTCCTTGTTGTTTTCCTTCACTTTGGTCTCCTTCTATCTTAGGTTGTGACTATCTTAGGTTTCACAATTCCATGGAGCAAGACATAATTTTTTTCTAAACCTTCTTAATGAGTCCAATTGTAGATTATCCCATTACAAGGATGCATGACCCTTCAACTTGGTACATGTAAGCTTCAATTTATTAAGGTCTTTAATTTGCTTGATTTTAAAGAATTATTGTTTCCCCTAATCAAATCTATGAGTTCTTTTGAGTTCAAGTTTCTAATTAGGCAGGAGTCACCTTTTTCAATTTTATCCTTTTTTGGATGTCATTCTTTTTTGATGTCTTTCCTTGCAAATTCTTATTCCCATTTATCATCACACCATCAAGATTCACTGCAGGGTGCTCGCAAGAAGCTGCTACCCAAATATGATGCAATGGGAGCACGCGAGTAGAAAAAAAACAAGAATGCGCACACACCCTTAGAAGTGCGTACGTGCTCTTTCTTTGACAGTGGTGAAACTCCACGTCAGATTTCCAATGTGGACAATAGGAGCGTGTGTGTGCTTCTAATGACATGCGCATGGCGGATTGCCAATGTGGACAACAAGAGTGCACACGCACTCCTAATGACATGTGCACACCGGATTGCCAATGTGGACAATAGGAGTACGCACGTGCTCCTGATGACATGTGCACATACGTATGTGGACATGCGCACATGTTTTGTGCGATCACATACACGGACATGCGCGCGTCCCTATGTTTAAAAAAACAGTGAACAATTTTGTTTTGTTCATCATAATCATTCCATTGAAAATGGTTGAAAATAAAATCAAAGAAAAGTTTCAACTAAACCTATTATGATCATCATCATCATCATTTTTCCTCATCATCATCATCATCATCATCATCATCCTCCTCCTCCTCCTCCTCCTCATCATCATCATCACCATCATCGCCATCATCATCATCATCATCATCCTCATCCTCCTCATCATCATCACCATCATTGTTCATCATCATCACCATCGTCGTCATCATCATCATCATCATCATCATCATCATCATCCTCATCATCCTCATCATAGTCATCATCCTCCTCCTCCTCCTCATCATCCTCATCCCCGTCATCATCATCATAGTCATCATCCTAATCATCATCCTTGTGATCATCATCATGATCATGATCATCACCATCATAGTCATCATCATCCTCATCATCGTAATCATCATCATAGTCATACTATCCATGGTCATCATCCTCCTCCTCCTCCTCCTCCTCATCATCATCGTTATCGTCATCATCATCATCATCATCATCATCATCATAGTCATCGTCATCATCATCATCGTTGTTCATCATCATCGTCATGGTCATCATCATCATCAATATCATCATCCTCATCATCGTAGTCATCGTCATCATCATCATAATCATCGTCATATAGTCATCATGATCATGATCATGATCATCATCGTGATCAACATCATCATCATCATCATCATCGTGATCAACATCATCATCATCATCATCACCATCATTGTTCATCGTCATCGCCAACATCATCATCATCATCACCATCATTGTTCATCGTCATCTCCAGCATCATCATCGTCATCATCATCATCATCATCATCATCATAGTCATCATCCTCATCATCATCATTCCATTCAAAATGCTTGAAAATAAAATCAAAGCAAAGTTTCAACTAAACCTATCATCACCATCATCATTATCATCATTGTTCCTCATCATCATCATCATCATCATCATCATCCTCATCCTCATCATCACCATCATTGTTCACCATCATTGTCATCGTCGTCATCATCATCATCATCATCATCATACTCATCATTATCATCATCATCATAGTCATCATCCTCATCATCCTCATTGTCATCATCCTTATCATCATCATCACCATCACCATCATCATCGTCATCATCATTGTTCCTCATCGTCATCATCATCATCATTAGCCTCATCATCATCATCACCATCATTGTTCATCATCATAGTCATCATCATCCTCATCATCATCATCATTGTCATCATCAACATCATCATCCTCATCATCATAATCATCATCATCATCCTCATCATCATAATCATCATCATCATCATTGTTCCTCATCATTGTCGTTATCATCATCATCCTCATCATCATCATCTCCATCATTGTTCATCATCATAGTCATCATCATCCTCATCATTATCGTCGTCGTCGCCATCAGCATCATCATCATCATCATCTTCGTAATCATCATAATCATCGTCATCATAGTCATAGTCATCATGATCATCATCCTCATCCTCATCATCGTCATAATCACAATCATTATTCATCATCATCGCCATCGCCATCATCATCATCATCATCATCATCATCATCATCATCACCATCCTCATCATCATCATCATAGTCATCATCCTCATCATCATCATTGTCATCCTCCTCCTCCACCTTCTCATCATTCCATT
>LPNX010122074.1:10732-31755 GCA_001517045.1 Pseudotsuga menziesii
GGGTATTCATTGGATGCAGAATTTAATTCTGCATCCAACGAGCTCTCCCGATCAAAATTTGAGTAAGAACACAGGGAGATATGTCGAAAATACAAGCAAAAAAAATAGTTTTTTTTATGATACCTATCCCCAAATTTATATTAAAAAATTGTTTAAGAGGTGCTCCCTTTTTGAATTTTAAAACATTTTGATTGGCTAGTACATGATGACATGGAATTTGTGGTATTTTTGGAAGGCTGATTTTAAATTGAAATTTCCTCTAATGCAAGCTTGATGAAAAGCTTGAAGGAGCTGATAACTTCCAAGACTAGAAGTATAGGATCTCCCTAGTCCTGGAAGAAAATGAGTTGGACTCCTACATCGATGAGGAGGTTCCAGTTCTAGAGGGAGATGAGGCTAAGTCCTTACACAAGAAGAAATTGGTCATGGATAAGAGGATTATTGTTGATTCAATCAAGGATCACCTCATACCACAAGTGTCCTCCCTAAAGACACCTAAAGCTATGTTTGATGCCCTGACCAAACTATTTGAAGGAAAGAACATAAACTGGAAGATGACCTTGCGGAACCAATTGAAGAATGTAAAGATCCAGAATGCAGAAACCATACAATCATACTTCATAAGGGTCTCCCAGATCAAAGAAAAACTTGAAGAAGTGGATGAAGAAGTGGAGAATGCAGAGATTGTAATGACCAGCTTGAATGGTCTCCCTAGGACATGTGACTCTTTCATTCAAGGGATCTGTGCCAGAAAGAAGCTAGTCAAGTTTAGAAAACTATGGGAAGAATTCTCTCAAGAAGAAGCTCGGATAGCAGCTCGAGAAGAAAAGATGGAAAGTGAAGATCAATCTCTCACAATACAATCCAAGAAAACCAGAACTAGACACCACAGAGTTAAGCACTCTCACCAGAAGAGTAACTTTAGAAAGCCTAGAGATATGTCTAAGTACATTTGCTATACATGTGATGAAAGATGACACTTTTCTAGAGATTGTCCTAGAAACAAAATTAGCTCTCACAAGAAGAAGGGAAACAAGAGAAGACATCATGCCCATGCTGCAGAGGATGATGAAACTTCCACAAAGAGAACCAGACAAGACATCGATGAAGAATATGTTCTGATTTCCGCTCTCATGGGAACTATCACACATGGTAGCAATGATTGGCTTATAGACAGTGGTGCTTCCAAACATATGACAGGATTCAAGGAATCATTTGTGAACTATTTGAACATGAATCACCTCACAAGGTGAAAATTGGAGATGACTACCAGTATCCAATAAAAGGTAGTGGTGAATCCTCATATAAGCTAGACTCTGGAAAGTATATCAAGATGAAAGATGTATTGTTTGTACCTGGACTAAATAATAACCTCCTCTCTATATTTGCATTGGATGCAAAAGGAATGAGGGTTGCATTTCTAGATGGCTAAGTTCTCATGTGGCCAAAGGGAAAGTCTATTGATGATATAGTAGTGATTGGGGAACAAGAAGAAGGACTATACAAATTGAAGGGCCAACCAGAAAAAGCTTTAGTTCATGACTCAGTAGAACCAAATGAGCTTTGGCATAGAAGGCTTGCACATGTGCGCTATAGAGCTCTACCACTTGCAAGCAAAGCTATTGAAGGTCTCCCAGAAATGCAGATGAAACATGAAGGTGTATGAAAAGGATGTGCAAAAGGGAAGAACACAAAGAAGACATTTCCAAGTAGAGAGAGCAAGGAAAAAGGAATCTTGGAAATCATCCACTCTGATGTATGCGGTCCAATGTCATCCAGTTCATTAAGTGGGTATGCATATTATGTTTCTTTTATTGATGATTTTTCTAGAAAGACATGGATATACTTTATGAAGAACAAAGATGAAGTGTTCAGCAAGTTCAAGGAATTCAAAGCCTTGATTGAGAACCACACTAAAAAGAATATCAAGACCTTTCATTTATATAATGGCAGAGAATTCACATCAAATGAATTCAAAGAGCTATGCAAAGAATTAGGGACTAAGAGGGAGTTATCCACTCCATATAATCCACAAAAGAATGGGATTGCAGAAAGAAAGAATAGAACGATCATGGAAGTAGCAAGGGCCATTATTCATGATCAAGATCTTCCCATGCATCTATGGGCAGAAGCTGCCAGAACAACGGTATATGTATAGAACCGTACTCCACACAGAGTACTCGAGAACATGACACCTGAAGAAGTCTTCTCCGACAAGAAACCAGAAGTCAACCATCTTAGAAAATTCAATGTCCTGTATACATACACATTCCGAAAGAAAAGAGGATGAAGTTAGATCCTTCAGGAAAGAAGGGTATATTTGTGGGATACTTTGAAAGCTCAAAGGCTTACATAATATAATTCCTAGGGTTCAAGAAGATCGACATTAGCAGAGATGTAACATTTGACAAATATTCAACCTACATCAAATCCAAGAAGAGACCAACTAAAGAACCTGAAGAAACAGAAGCACCTAGAATTCATGATACAACCATGAACGAAGAAATTCAAGAAGAGGATCGAGAATTAGAATAACCTTAAGAACCTATAGATCCACCTCAAGAGAAGAATCCTCACAAGAGGAAACCTTCTTGGGTATGTGAAATTATCCAAGGTACATAAAGATATGGAGCTTTAGAAGAAATACACAGAGGAAGAAAGAGAACTGGGTCCTGCTCCAGTTATGTAGCCCTGCTGTGTGACATTATTGATAAAGAACCTTCCAACTATGAAGAAGCAAAAAAAAAAAAATGGAAGGATGCTATGATCGAAGAGTATTAATCAATCATGAAGGATGATGTTTGGGATGTGGTCCCAAGACTAGAAAGGAAGTCGATTGTAACTTCCAAACGGATCTACAAGATCAAGCATGCTACAGATGGTAGCATAGAGAAATATAAAGCAAGATTCATGGCTTGTGGCTTCTCTCAGAAAGAAGGAATAGACTATGAAGAAACTTTTGCACCTGTAGCCAGATACACTTCCATCAGATCAGTATTTGCTCTGGCTACAGTGATGAAATGGAAGATACACCAGATGGATGTCAAGATCGTTTTCTTGAATGGTGTAGTAGAAGAGGAAGTGTATGTGGAGGGAGCAACCACTTGGTTTTGAGAGACATGACAGGGAGTCTCATGTGTGTAGATTGAAGAAAGACCTGTACAGTTTGAAATAGGCACCCAGGACATGGTACAGAAGAATTGATGGTTTTCTATCCAGTTTGAGCTTTACCAAAAGTAAAGTAGATTCCAACCTTTACTACAAGGTTGAAAAAGGTAACCTAGTGATACTCCTACTGTATGTAGATGAAATGTTTGTAACAGGTATGGATGGGTTGATTGTTGATATGAAGAGGAAGCTTGCTGTCGAGCTTGAAATGAAAGACTTGGGTATGATGCACTATTTTTTAGGAATGAAGGTGTGGTAGAATGCGGATGGAATCTTCCTCGGACAAGGGAAGTATGCAGTAGAGGTCCTAAAGAGGTTTGGAATGATGGACTGCAAAGCCATAACCACACTTATGGAATCGAACCTAAATCTATTGAGTGATGCTTCATCGGAAGTGGTTGATCCAACGATGTATCGTTAGATGATTGGGTCCTTGATGTACCTAACGAACACGAGACCAGATATTTTCTTTACTGTGAACACCTTGAGCCAGTTCTTGACAGATCCGAGGGATGTTCACTTGATTGCTGCAAAGCATATTCTGAGGTACCTGAAGGATACAGTTGATTATGGGCTCAAGTACGAGGCGAATCAAAAGATTAACCTGGAGGGTTATGTTGATTCTAATTGGGTGGGTAGTGCCATTGATAGGAAGAGCACTTTAGGATGCTGCTTCAGTAGAGGATCAGGTGTGATACCTTGGTTTAGCAGGAAGCAGTCCTGTGTGGCACTAAGTACAGTTGATGCAGAGTATGTCATAGCTTGTTCAGCTAGTTACGAGGCAGTGTGGCTGAGAAAGCTATTGTCTGATTTATTTGATCTCCGGTTGGATGCTACTTGTATATATTGCGACAACTAGAGTTGTGTGAAGTTGTCGAAGAACTCGGTGTTTCATGACAAGTTGAAGCATATCGAGATCAAGTATCACTATATCAGGGATATGGTGCAGAGAGGAGTAGTGAAGCTCCAGTATGTTGCAACAGACGAATAGATAGCTGATGTGTTGATGAAGCCATTGGCCAGAGTGAAGTTTGAGTACTTCAGGGAGAAGCTTGGTGTTCTCCAGATCGAGGTTCCCTCGAAGGGGAAATGAGGAGTCTGAGATCCATTTTGACATGGTGAGAGGATTAGGTTCCTTCCATGGTCAGATGTAAGGGCTGAGCCATTCTGTCATGGTGAGAGGATTGGCTCCTTCCATGTCAGATGTGAGTGCTGAGCCATTCTGATGTGACTATAGGATTGGTTCCTACATGATCAGATATAAGTGTTGAATTCCATTCTTGGAATAGAGGCACTTGGTCAGTTACCAGGAATACTCAGCTTAGTGCTGAGATGCCATTTTCTGGGAGAATGGAGGCACTTGGTCAGTTACCAAGAATCCTTAGTCCGGGACTAAGATCCATTTTGGTGCGATGTGTTTATACATGGTCAGATGTAAGTGCAGTTCCCTTCCGATGCGGTGTGTTAGCACATGGTCGGATGTAAGTGCAGAGCCCTTCCGATGCGGTGTGTTTGCACATGGTTAGATGTAAGTGCAGAGCCCTTCCAATGTGGTGTGTTCGCACATGGTTGTATATAAGTGCTGAGCCATCATGGTGCGATGCATTTACACAAGGTCAAATGTGAGTGTTAGGCCTTTCTGACAAGATGAGGTCAGATGTAAGAGTTGGGCGGGCCATTCTGACTTAGGGTCAGATATAAGCACTGAAGAATACCTACATGAAGGCTAGGCCTACAACCAGCATGAAAAATGGATGGATTTATAGAACTTCCTGTGATGAGAAGAATCAAGAGATAACACCATTTTGAGATAGCACTGATGATGATCCAGACTTGATGATGATACAGTGATGATGATCCAGCAGTGATGATCTAGATCTAGTGATGACCCAGATCCCGTGATGAAGATGACTTTAAGATGAAGATGACTTGAAGATGAAGAAGACTTAAAGATGAAGACAACTTGAATATGAAGATGACGAGATGATCTAGCCGATACAAAGAAGAAGACCAGTGTTGAAAATTGTGTCAAAAGAATACTTTCCTAGTTAAGAGGGACTGTTGATGTATTTGTAACTTCGGAATGTATTCATTTGTATATTTCACGTTTGTACCCCGATGTTTGTTCCGGGAAGTATCTGTAATGTAATTGAGTCATTGCATGCCCCGATGTTCCTACCAAGAGGTTCTATAATGTAAACAAGTCATGTCAAGTCATTGTGGGTAACCCTCCTATTGTTCAAGGGTTAAAGTCCCTGTAGTTGCAGGGCCCTAGGGTTATTAGAGTCTCCTAGAGAAGTCAGCCCTAGTGAGTCATTGTCAAGTCAAGAATTAGTATAAATAGAGAGTGAGCCTCTCTATTTATCACACACTCACTCACACTCAGTTGTAGTGCATAACTGAGAGAGAAGAAGTTGTTGGGGCTAGAAAGAAAGAGGCTACTGCTGTCGGGAGATCATCTTACTATTTTTGGGGCTTTTCTTTTGGTGTTGATTCTATCTCTGAGGAAGTTATGGGGTTTTCTCCATTTATGGTTTCCTCGAGGAAAAACATTGTGCTCATTGTCTCTTCTGTTTGATTGCTATGCTTGTTATTCTCTTAGTTAAATACCCTAAGTTAATGCTAGCTTAAATGATAAAAATCTAACAATCATAGTCATAGTCATCATGATCATGATCATCATGATCATAATCATTTTTCATCATCATCCTGATCACCATCATCATCATCATCATCATCATCATCATAGTCATCATCCTCATCATCATCATTGTCATCACCCTCCTCGTCATCATCATGATTGGTCATCATTATCATTCCATTGCAAATGCTTGAAAATAAAATCAAAGCAAAGTTTCAATTAAACCTATCATCATCATCATCATCATCATCATTGTTCCTCATCGTCGTCATCATCATCGTCGTCGTCGTCATCATCATCATCATCATCATCATCATCATCATCATCATAATCTTCATCCTCGTCATCAACATCATAGTCATCATCCTCATTATCATCATTGGCATCATCCTTATCATCATCATCACCATCATTGTTCATCATCATAGTCATCGTCATCATCATCATCCTCATCATCCTCATTACAGTCATCATCCTCATCATCATCATTGTCATCATCCTCCTCCTCCTCCTCCTCCTCATTGTTCATCATCATCGTCATGGTCATCATCATCATTCCATTGAAAATGCTTGAAAATAAACTCAAACCAAAGTTTCAACTAAACCTATCATCATCATCATCATCTTTGTTCCTCATTATCATCATCGTCACCATCGTCGTCATTATCGTCATCATCATCATCGTCATCCTTCTCCTCCTCCTCATCATCATTGTCATCATCCTCATCCTCATCATCACCATCATTGTTCATCATCATCGTCATCGTCATCGTCATCATCATCATCATTATCCTCATCATCATCGCTATCATTATCCTCATCCTCATCATCCTCATCATAGTCATCCTCCTCCTCCTCCTCCTCCTCCTCATCATCCTCATCCTCCGCATCATCATCATAGTCATCATCCTCATCATCATAGTCATCATCATCCTCATCATCGTAATCATCATCATAATCATTGTCATCATAGTCATACTATTCGTGATCATCGTTATTGTCATCATCATCATCATCATCATAGTCATCATCATCGTCATCATCTTTGTTCATGATCATCTTCATGGGCATCATCATCATCATGGTCATCATCAACATCATCATCCTCATCATCGTAATCATCATCATCATCATCATCGTAATTTTTGTTTTTCCAAAAGTCCATTGCAACGAACGTGTCATAAGTGACCTGCATTAGCTTGCACCAGCCCTGCAACAACCCTAATTCTTTGCATCACTGCATCCATTCTAAGAGATCTAACTCTCAAAAGCTTCTAGTAGTTTCATTATTGTCCTCGACCCTAGCCTCCCCTCCAATGAACACACTCTACTTCCTTCAATGATTTTCTACCCCATAAATCCTTTACTAAATTCTTTCTCACATAATCCATGATCAAGCTTACTCTAAACTTACAACATTGAAATTTTGACATAGCACACATAACACATAATTAAAAACAACACAAACAAAACCATTGTCAACTTACTATAACCATTGTCGGGCAGCGGGCTATGGCATTTCTTATTTCCCGATTGACTCGCCGCGCTCCCCGGGCGAGTGAGGGAAGTGTCGGTGGACATACATTGAATTTCTCCACTTATAAAAATACAAACGACATAGCTGATTGAATTTCTCCACTTAATTATTCCGGTAGCCGACGATTTCGTCGTTTCTTGATAGCATTTTTCGGCAACCGGTAACTTTTTCAAGAAATTCTTAACAGTTAAAAAAACAGGTTTTAAGCTTCTATAATTTAGATGTTTTAAGGATATTCGACAGAACTGAACGCATTAGGAATAACACAAAATTCTAATTTATTGAAAAAAAACAATTAATTATGAACTCTTTATTTTTAATAAAAATTAAAATAAAATTCCCAAAAAATTAAAATAAAATAAAATAAAAAGACAGAAATGAAACGAACAAAGATATCACAGACAGAAACGAAACGATCAAAGGATCAAATGGCATGGACTCATTGAGGTACAGTTCAGAGCACTTCACCGTAAGCAGTCCACATTATTTTCTCTCATAGGAATTATGAATTAATATTTGCCAATGCTGATTGACTCATCATCTTTGATTTTATTCGATAATGTGGATTTACTCCTCATTATTCTTACAACCTTTAAAACTAATTTATTTATCTCTTACCACAAAATCCAATATTTATTTAATTCTAATACATCAATCATTATGGAATTAAAGAAAATTATAAATTAATTATAAATTAATTATTTCAATAAAAAAATAGACGCTATTATTTTTACTTCTAGTAGTTTCTAGAATCACTCAATTTAGCATAGAATAAAAACCCCGTGACTATGCAGGGTGTCAAATCCTACCAACACCATGGTCAGAATTCCAATATAAGAAGGTAGTTTTTCAAATTATTTATAAATATTATGAATGGATTAAAAGAACCTATATCTTTCTTCCATTGTCGATATTATAGCGAATAAGTCGGGAAGCATTTGCGGTCATGGTCCACTGTAGAATATTTCAGAGCCACCTAGACCTCAGTCACCGCCTCGACAGCGCCTTCTTGACACATTTAAAACGTCGCCGTCGCTTTCTCCAACACATGTTGATGGAAAATATTGCCATGGATGGAAAATACTGACCAAAGACTCGTGACCTAAGAATGCCGGTGGTTATAGATGCGACATAATTGTCTTTTTATCATTATTATCATTGGAATACACCTATTGATTTAAAATGATAATTCTAGTTTTAGAATTTTATATTTTTTGAAAAAAAATATCAAATTGAATTTACAATTTTATATTTTAGATAAAAATAATTAGAAAATTGAAATTACATAGGAGCATTTGTGTTTTAAGTTATATATATATATATATAACTTAAAAAACACATAGGAGCATATANGCTCCTATGTAATTTCAATTTTTACAAATTGAATTTAGAATTTTATATTTTAGATAAAAATAATTATAAAATTGAAATTACATAGGAGCATTTGTGTTTTAAGTTATATATATATATATATATAACTTTAATTTATGTAAAGGCAATCTCCATTGGATGGTTGGGAATGGTAAAAAAATTCGAATTTGGTATGATAAAATTGGCCCAAATTCGCTTGCAGACAATTGTTAGGATCTTAGGAATTCAAAAATTTGGTGTGATCATAACAATTACAGAGCGCTGTATGATTTATCAGTCTGGTCGACAACTGGCAGGTGGATTGGCTGGAAATTCGTGGAGACTCTAGTGCACCTGCAGGTAGATTTCAAATCTCTTCTTTTGCTTCTGCATGGACGTGCTCCAACACATATATATGATGCTAACAGACAAGGATGGGGGAAGTATGGAGAGTACACTGTAAAAGAAGGCTATCGCGTGTGGTCTACAAAAAGAAGAACATGATTATAAAAATTTACAAGTGGAACAAAATCTAGAGCAGAGATGGACTGTCGAAGGTAAATTTCTTTTACTAGATCCTGGCTCACCAGAAAGCTTTTACAACAGAGAACCTTAGAAAAAGAGGGATTGTTGGCCTGCTCCGATGCATCTTGTGCAAAAAGGAAGAGGAAAGCTTAATTCATGTATTCACAGAGTGTAAATTCACTTAGCAAGTCTGGAGTGAGATATTGAAAGATTTTAAAATGAATATTACGTTGCCAACAAACTAGTATGATTTTTTTTTAGCTGGAAGGATTACTATCAAGGCTCATTGAATAAAAGGCCAGAATTTGCTAGAGCTTGGGAAGCTCTCCCAAGGTTTGTTTGCTGGAAAATATGGAATGGAAGGAACAAGGAGATATTTGAAGGGAAAGAAGCATGTTTTAAAAAAGTCTCTGCCACAACAAAGAATTTATGGGTGGACACTCTAGCCATAAGAGGAATGAAAAAATTAATAAACGAACCTCTTACGGTGGAAGAAAGAGCTTGGTCGGCTGACACTCTTCGGAATCCCTCCCCTAGAAGCAATATAAAATTGAAGCCGAGCCTTCCGTGTTGGAAGAACACGATGAGCGAAGAGGATTTGAGTAAGTGGAGGAATAATTCAGGAATTAGTTCATTGTTCTTTGATGGTTCCTTGAAAGGAAATCTAGGTATTGCTGGTGCAGGTGGAGTAATATTTGATCACAAATGGACCAAGCAAAAAGAGTATGCAACGGGCATTGGAAGGGAAACAGACAATGGAGCGGAATGGTATGCATTAATTAAATTCTTGGAGTTGGCTAGAGAAACAAGGATAGAGGAAATGAATGTCATTGGAGACTCTCTAATTGTCATCAGGGAAGCAAGAAAAAATTACAAAAATTGGAAAGCTCCTTCCACCAAGATGCATAATGATGCTGCTCTATTTAGTCAAATAATTTAAAAATATTACTTTCTTGCACGTTTTGAGAGGACAAAATCATCAAGCAGATAACATGGAAAACAAAGGGGCTAGCCTAAGTTGCGGGGTTATGGAAAATGGTAGTGTCATCAATGAAAATGTTTGGATCCGTTAAATTCTGATTTGTTTTTATGCATTGTTTTTGTATCGTATTGCTCAAGAAATTTCTTAAAAGGTATAGCTCTCATTGGAGGGGAAATTGAAAAGCATGTTTCAATATAAAGAAGGAAGACCAAGGAGAAAAGGATGATGTATCGATTATAGGACAATCCACCTTGCATTTTGTATTCACAATCTTTTTCTTATAATCAAAAAAAGAAATAAACCATTTGTTTCTGTAAAAAAAAAACTTAAGTAAAGTTGTTATAATTTTGTGTATTTCTTTTGTTTTTTCATTTTTACAATTTTGTTTTCAACATTATAAATTTTTGAGGTTATAGTTTCAAATATGTGTAATTTTAAGTCAAAAAATAATGGGGTGTTATTGGAAGGATTTATTATTATTATTATTATTATTTTTATGTCAACTTTATCATTTAGGACATTAGTAGTCATTAAAATTAATGTTTGAAAAAAGTTGCAATTTTAACCTTTAAAAAAATAGGGATGCCACTACTACCATTACTTTAGATTCTGCGAGCTAATTTTAAGGTTTTTGTTGGAATAGTGCCAATTGTCAAGGACAACAAACAAGTTGTAATTTTAACCGAAAGAAGAAAAGCATGATGCTACTAGTAGCACCACATTTAAATCCAAGGGTTGATTCAAGGTTTTGTTTAACATCACTGTGATATTTTTAAGGCGTGGTTGCAAAATGTTATAATTTTAAACCTCCCCGAAAAGAAACTACCAATAGCATTGTTTTTCGAAATGAGGGTAGAAACAACCACTATGTGTGACCTCTTGGAAAACAATAACTCTGAAGGTTCTCGTCAAATAGGTAACATTGATTTGCTTCCTACAAGGTTATATATTCTTTGTAGAAACATTGATACATTCTCTAGAAGGACCATGTATAAATTTCTCTCTTTCAAACTAATTGCATCCACTATCTTGGCCTCTTCTTTACACACCACCTTTGTATCTTTAATTGAAGAGGAGTAATGGAGGGATAATGAGTGTAAAATTGTTAGGGTACTACCTTAACCCTCTTAATAGATATGTTGTTATTAATTGAGACCATCGATATTAAATAAAGCTAATGAAGTAGATATAGTGTGAAAGTAATATTTGTAAGAAATTTTATGGGAAGGTTCTACCTATGAGCTTTACTAAAAAGGATTACTACAAGGTTTTCCCAACTAGAAAGTTTATTTATGATTCGAATTGGATTAATATATAACCTATCATCAAATTTGGTGTTTTATGGGTGGAATGGCTAAATGAATTCACTTGTAGGGCCCATTTTAGGGGTAGTCTTACTTTGTGAATTTGGGGGGCCCAAAACCTTTAGGGCCTTTTTTGAGGGTTTAAACAATGTTTTTTTGTGGTCCAAACTTCATACGGTATTTCAATGATCCCCCTTGAAGTTATTCTACACTCTAATACCTTTATAATGTTGCAAAGAGCACCTCACTCAGAGTTTGTATGAGGAAGTTATGCCTCCACAAGTTATCCTATCCAGTTGACCACCATGGTACTAAGTGGATTCCACATCATCTCTCATTAACCATACATGTGGTGTAATAGCCACCCATCCCATATTTACATTAGTTTTAGGGGGGAATACTTGAATGTAGGTTGCATGACACACTTGTGATGGCGACATGAATGGGTTCTGCCCGTGCACAATAGTATTAAATTATGTAGGTTCATATAGTATAATGATAGTATTATACTAAGTACTCATGGATTCATGAAAACATAAATTTTCATACTTTCATAAATTCATTTAATATTTAATAATGTATATGGGGGGGGGTTATTGGAAAATTACATAAAATAATAAATATTACCTACTTATCTAATTAAGGGGGTATTTTCACATGTGGATATGTGTACATTTGTGGATATCTTGGGAAATATTAAAAGAGGGAAATAGGAAGGGAAAGGGCTCTCTCATTCTTCCTCTCTTCCATTCTTCTTCATGAGGGGGGAGGAGATGAGGGTTTTTAGCAATCGAGGGTAGGATTGCGATGATGGCTAGTTCTCTAGATTGGTATTGTTGAGTGAGGAATTTGGGTCTCTCGTTTTAGAACTGGGACATTGGTTGGGAGTAGAGCGGTCCCCCACACTTGGTTTTTCCATGTGAATCGTTGAGCAGTGTACATTTGGAAGTAAATCTTGTTAATATTAGTATCTTATTCAATTAATTATTATGTTTTAGATTATCGAAATTGTGTAAATGTTCCTTGTTTAGGATTAAGATGTAAATTAATTAAAATTATTTTTTATTGAGATTACTACTACAGAGATGTTGATTGAGGAAAGGAATTAAATATTTAATTTTTATCCCTAAATAGATTTAGGGAGTTAGATTTGGTATTAGAGTGGTTGGTTAAAACCCTAGGTCCTCTTGACTCCATGTTGCCTCATTGTTCCTTAGATGTGACATATTTTCCCTCATTATTCATCATCGCAGTAACCCTAGGGCCTCTTAGCATTTTGGAAATTGAATTACCAACACCCTACTACCTCACTTTTTATTAGATGCTACATTTTCCCTCACTATTCATCATCAAAGTAACCACATTAGTAAAAAAATGAGTAGTTCTCTGACTACATTTTCCTTTGCATATGAAGTGCTACTCCTCACTATTTCTGTTATCGTTAGGATTGTGTGCTTTAGACTTTATTAAAACAACAATGAGTCTATTATTGTGAGGATGGCCAATATGTCTCTTGTAGATGCTTGTTTATTATCTTTAGAATCATGTTCAAGAAAAATTGCAAGACAAGGCAACCTATTTTTGTTTAATAGAAACCTAGAGACCTCTTGAGAACTCCATTCTGAAATAAAACATAGAAATTTAATGACATATTTTCATATTTTTGGATTAAAACATGAGAGCATCTTGACAAAAATGGATTTGAACCTGCTCTTTTTCTCCAAAAGGATAGAGCCTTACCAGTAGCCCATAACCAACAAGAAAACAAGGAATAATTGTACTTAACATAAGGAGGAATTGCCCCATCTATAAAGATATTTATGTTTTAATTTCTCAATTCCATATTTGTAAAGGAATTTTCCATTTCCATCTTTGATTCCACTCAATATTTAAGAATATGATAAATTAGTGGTCGATATTAGTTTGTAGTAGCCGTTTTCACTATATTATTGTCATTGTCACAAAATTCTCCAATGTTGTTTGTGTTTTTTATATTGATTCGTTGATAATACCATTTAATAGAGTCATGACTAGTATGAAACTTTATCTTGATTAAGATTAATATAAATAAATACAGTCCATTCAATATTATTTTTCCAGTTAAAGAGAAATTCAATAGTTTCTTTTGGAATTTTCCCATCTTGTGCAAAGTAGCCTACTACTTGTTGTAGCCATCCAACCTCTACAACTCTATCAAATTTTGTGTATCCTTTGATGCAATTACAAGGGATATTTACATCTCTTCAAGCACTACTTGGATAATCATTTCTTCATGTTGATCTAGGACTACATCTTGGTTATGAGAGTACTAAATTTGGAAACTGGTTTTATCAAATCCTTCAAAATATTCCTCACTTTCTAAACAATTACATGCATATACTATATAATTTTCACATGACAAATCTTTGTAGCTGAAGCCATGAGAAGACTAGAACCATCGAAAACGAATCCTAGAGGTAGGGATTGAGGAATGGATACTAAGAAACTATGATTTCAACATCTTGGAACAAACTTCCCTGGGGTTGACGCCTTTCACCTTACTCGATAGGTGTTTTTTCTGTGTATTCATTGAGATATTTTTCTAGATTTGATAGGGTTTATGTTCAAGTGTATTCTTGGTAGTGGTATTATTTTGATTCCCTTTTTATATGATATTATGTTGAAACTAAATCAATTGGAATTTCAATTGAAAAATATTTTGAAGGAGTGTATTTAGAAAATTCCATGAGTTTTGGGAAATATTTTTTCAAGAGAAATTGCAAGGTGAATATGGGGTTACAGATTGATGAAGATAAACATAGATAGAGAACCTGTGTGAAATGAAATAGCCATCCTTTTGTGAGGAATGTGATCCTCAGAGGGAAAAAAAAACTAGTGGACTCAATGGGATTTGAGTTCCATTTTCATAGAAAACACTAATTAAGAGGTTTTTTTATACCTTTTGGAATTCCAAGCGGGAATTATATGGAGGGACTTCCAATGCCTAAGGATGTGAGACTTAAGAGTGCATATGGAGGGAGTATAGGCAAACCTTTCAAGATTCCTTGGGTATAATAAACCCAATGATGGGGTTCGTGAACCCATAACAAGATGTTGGTGATTCCCGATGAGGCCTAGGGTGAGTGCAAAAAGTTGAAGGACCTTCTAGATGCAATTGTAGATTCAAGAAAATGATTCAAGCTCTATAAAAGATAAATTATCCCAAGAAATATCAAGCCTGCCAAAACTAGTCCTAAGCATGCCAAGGTGATTTCCAACTAGGATAATTTAAAAAAAAATGATCCAATTCTCTTTCTCTAAGTCACACACAAATTATGTTCTCCAAAACAAACACACATTTTTTAAAACATGGTTTATGACCAAAACGGGTTGCGCCCATCATTTTCTCCACAACAACCAACTGCAATGATTTTGGGATAACCAAAGCACGCAAGAGTGAACATGGTTTGGGTGGAAAGGGCATGCAATTTCCATATTGGGGATCAATCTCTTCATTCTCAGGTATTTACACCAAATCCTGAACTTCTATTTTCACAATTTTCAATCATTATATGCCCTAATATGAATTGAAATCATAATTTCTTTTAATTTGTATCCCTAAAAGAAATTTAAAGCATAAATTGAGTCATTTGCATGCCCAAAGGAAACCAAAATCCCAATTTACTCATAAAAATCAAATCAATTTCACTATGTGCATATATATTCACGATCATCCTTGTGAATCCAAACCAATATTCACAAATATGCAAAGTTTCTCAACTATATAGCAAGGTTGCATACAACTAAAAAAAATCAAGTAGAATTCATATATTCCCCAAAATATAAAAAGAAGTATGCTAAATGGCTTATAGAGTCCAGAAAAATCATGCCACAACAAATAATAACATTTCAAAATCCTTGCCAATATTGGGAATTTTCACTCATGAATAGCATCACTTACCCCTCCTTTAGGTTCTATCCCTTTCCTCTACTCAGAATATCAAAGTTGGTCCTCCAAGGACATTAATAAACACCTTATAGTTTTGATGAAACTTCCTAATACAAGTGTTAAAATAAGGTATAGAAGTTTCTCGTGCTTAATAAATGTTTTCACTTGAGTGAAGGGTTCATTTTGGTTAATATCAAGACAACGGAGTTCAACAATAGGTTCTACCAACATCAAGATACATAGGGAGGTTGATGTGTTTGATTACACGCCAATCACATACTATCATACATGATAGAATCCAATGGAAACCTTACAACCTAAAATCTTGAAAACTGTTAGTTCTGTTGAATTCTAGTTCCCAAACTACTATACACAAATATGCAAAGTTTCCCATGGGTATATAGAAAAAGTGCATACAAGTAAAATAGAATCAAGTGGAATCCATGCATGCCAAAAATTACATATAAAAAAAGATGCTAAATGGATATAGAGTCCAAAACAATCACACTACAACAAATAATTAAATTATCAAAATCCTTGACTATATTTGGATTTAATTCATCAATATCACCTTGTCTCCCCTCCTCTAGTCTCTATCCCTTTCCTCTACCTAGAATCTCGGTGTTGGTCCTCCAAGGAAATTAGTAAACACCCTATAGTTTCGATGAAACTTCATAATATACTACCATAAAATAAGGTAGAGAATCTTCCCAATCAACATAAATACATAGGAAATTTAATGTATGCATTTGATTTTTGAAATTAATAAACATATCCGACATAAATTTAGAATGAAAAATGTTAAAGTTTTATCATTTAGTGTAAAATTTGTTCAATTTTAAACTTTACGTTTTAAATATTTCATCTTGTTATTTGTCATACACTAGTTTTACATTTTTCATTGCATAGAGATATCATTATACCATGTGTATTTTTCTAATGATATTTTTATTGTATTTATGATTGCAGTGGCTACTATGGACCAAAATGCAGATATTTTGAGAATGATTTCTCATTTGAGAGAGATTGGTGTGGTTTGGAGGGGTGGAGAGAACTCCACCACTCCTTTTGAGCATCATTAGAGTCTATTATAGATACTATTAGCTGATTGGATGATGATTTGTATGGAATAACATTGTATAGAGAGAGAAAATGGAAAGAATATGCCAATGGATTGAGCTACAATTACACGAAGAAGATCATAAATCACCAAAGATAAAATATATTCACATTCTATACTACCTGAGATAGATGTCATTCCAAAAACTAGTAGACCACATATTTCAATTGATTGGCATGCTTATCAACCAATCAGATATCACTGGATGGACAAGTGGTACATGGTTTTTAACATTCCCCCACATAACGATAGGGAAGTACCACTATAATTCCTCCAAAAATATTATGTTGAGTTTGCATTGGGAAAACATGTCAATCATATTGACATTTTCGGGTTCCACGATGCTGGTATGAGGATTCCACAAAACTGTCCCAATGTTAGGCATAGAGATTCCACTTGACCGAGAACTCCACCCTATAGCCAGCTACCGAGGCTGTACATCCCTCCTGCACATGATATGATTCACCAGACACGGGAGGAATTTTTTATGCTAGCTCATATGATTTCTTGCCACAACAAAAATATTGACTAGGAAGGGCCCTCTTCCTTTGGTGGGGTACAACCATCAACTTCTAGTGGAAGAGGACCATATATTGGTGGGGATAGAAAGACATCCCATGAGCCCCAGATTGAGGGCCCATGTGTGCACAACGTGTGGTCAATTCCACTATGGTCATGGACCAACACATGGTATGTCTACACTAAATACAAGTTAGGTAAGGATATTGTAAAAACTCCAATGTCATTCAATTAGTTTTTTTCCATATTGTACACATATTGAAACATTCTTAATATATACAATTTTTAATCTTGTAGGAGTTTGATGCCTCTAAAGGGGGTGGTAGTGTACTTGGTGTTGTCATATCTAAGGAAACAACAACCAACATCGAGGTCATATTTCAACGTCATTTTGTTAATATGTGTTATTTTGTCAATACATGTTAATTCACTAATTTAGAAATTTTGACGTTGCAGACAACACATTCTTAAGAGGATGTGAGAGACATTGATTTGAGTGAATCCCCCCCTAGTGGAATTTATTATTACCTTAAGAATGTAAGCACATGTTTAATGACTTAATATTGTTCAATTTATTTTTTTCTTACTGTACTCCTTTATATATTTCTAATATTTATAATTTTTAAACTTGCAGGTGGTATCTGGCTGTGTATAGGGGAAATAAATTACTAGTAGTAATCCCTCCCATGGAGGAGATATATCCTAGGCATAGGTAAGTATATTACGACATGTTAGTTTTTAGTACATATTATTTCATCCATTCATGTCCATGTTTAACTATGACAACACTCTATGACTGAAGGAATCAATGCAAATCACTGCACCACTACGTTTGATTGGATCTCTCTACAGTCCAAATGTAGAGAAGGGTTTTTTCTACACCAGACGACCTTCTTCCATAAAAGGGGTGGGTTTCCATGATCATGGACCTACTGATTCCAAGGTAATGTACACATATCCTTTGATTATAGTTATTGGTTAGCTTTCAATTCACTACATAACTTGTTTTTTTGAATGTTTTTTTTTTGTTGGATGTTTACAACATCAAGATAGAGAGTTATGGGGGGGTGAGAGAGTGGGAGGGTTAGGGGTTTCCATAGTAACTTAGGGTGATTAGAGGGAAAGTGGGGTATAGGTGTGGAGTGTGAGTGTTTGGGTTAGAGAGAGAGGGAGAGGTAATGGAGAAGAGGGTGGAGAGAGAGAGGAGGAGGAGGGGTGGGATTGGTAAGAGTTGGGGGGAAGAGGGGGTTAATATGATTTAGGGAGAAAACGTGTGTGTGTGTGTGTGTGTGTGTGTGTGTGTGTGTGAGAGAGAGAGAGAGAGAGAGAGAGAGAGAGAGAGAGAGAGAGAGAGAGAGAGAGAGAGAGAGAGAGAGAGAGAGAGAGAGAGAGAGAGAGAGAGAGAGAGAGAGAGAGAGAGAGAGAGAGAGAGAGAGAGAGAGAGAGAGAGAGAGAGAGAGAGAGAGAGAGAGAGAGAGAGAGAGAGAGAGAGAGAGAGAGAGAGAGAGAGAGAGAGAGAGAGAGAGAGAGAGAGAGAGAGAGAGAGAGAGAGAGAGAGAGAGAGAGAGAGAGAGAGAGAGAGAGAGAGAGAGAGAGAGAGAGAGAGAGAGAGAGAGAGAGAGAGAGAGAGAGAGAGAGAGAGAGAGAGAGAGAGAGAGAGAGAGAGAGAGAGAGAGAGAGAGAGAGAGAGAGAGAGAGAGAGAGAGAGAGAGAGAGAGAGAGAGAGAGAGAGAGAGAGAGAGAGAGAGAGAGAGAGAGAGAGAGAGAGAGAGAGAGAGAGAGAGAGAGAGAGAGAGAGAGAGAGAGAGAGAGAGAGAGAGAGAGAGAGAGAGAGAGAGAGAGAGAGAGAGAGAGAGAGAGAGAGAGAGAGAGAGAGAGAGAGAGAGAGAGAGAGAGAGAGAGAGAGAGAGAGAGAGAGAGAGAGAGAGAGAGAGAGAGAGAGAGAGAGAGAGAGAGAGAGAGAGAGAGAGAGAGAGAGAGAGAGAGAGAGAGAGAGAGAGAGAGAGAGAGAGAGAGAGAGAGAGAGAGAGAGAGAGAGAGAGAGAGAGAGAGAGAGAGAGAGAGAGAGAGAGAGAGAGAGAGAGAGAGAGAGAGAGAGAGAGAGAGAGAGAGAGAGAGAGAGAGAGAGAGAGAGAGAGAGAGAGAGAGAGAGAGAGAGAGAGAGAGAGAGAGAGAGAGAGAGAGAGAGAGAGAGAGAGAGAGAGAGAGAGAGAGAGAGAGAGAGAGAGAGAGAGAGAGAGAGAGAGAGAGAGAGAGAGAGAGAGAGAGAGAGAGAGAGAGAGAGAGAGAGAGAGAGAGAGAGAGAGAGAGAGAGAGAGAGAGAGAGAGAGAGAGAGAGAGAGAGAGAGAGAGAGAGAGAGAGAGAGAGAGAGAGAGAGAGAGAGAGAGAGAGAGAGAGAGAGAGAGAGAGAGAGAGAGAGAGAGAGAGAGAGAGAGAGAGAGAGAGAGAGAGAGAGAGAGAGAGAGAGAGAGAGAGAGAGAGAGAGAGAGAGAGAGAGAGAGAGAGAGAGAGAGAGAGAGAGAGAGAGAGAGAGAGAGAGAGAGAGAGAGAGAGAGAGAGAGAGAGAGAGAGAGAGAGAGAGAGAGAGAGAGAGAGAGAGAGAGAGAGAGAGAGAGAGAGAGAGAGAGAGAGAGAGAGAGAGAGAGAGAGAGAGAGAGAGAGAGAGAGAGAGAGAGAGAGAGAGAGAGAGAGAGAGAGAGAGAGAGAGAGAGAGAGAGAGAGAGAGAGAGAGAGAGAGAGAGAGAGAGAGAGAGAGAGAGAGAGAGAGAGAGAGAGAGAGAGAGAGAGAGAGAGAGAGAGAGAGAGAGAGAGAGAGAGAGAGAGAGAGAGAGAGAGAGAGAGAGAGAGAGAGAGAGAGAGAGAGAGAGAGAGAGAGAGAGAGAGAGAGAGAGAGAGAGAGAGAGAGAGAGAGAGAGAGAGAGAGAGAGAGAGAGAGAGAGAGAGAGAGAGAGAGAGAGAGAGAGAGAGAGAGAGAGAGAGAGAGAGAGAGAGAGAGAGAGAGAGAGAGAGAGAGAGAGAGAGAGAGAGAGAGAGAGAGAGAGAGAGAGAGAGAGAGAGAGAGAGAGAGAGAGAGAGAGAGAGAGAGAGAGAGAGAGAGAGAGAGAGAGAGAGAGAGAGAGAGAGAGAGAGAGAGAGAGAGAGAGAGAGAGAGAGAGAGAGAGAGAGAGAGAGAGAGAGAGAGAGAGAGAGAGAGAGAGAGAGAGAGAGAGAGAGAGAGAGAGAGAGAGAGAGAGAGAGAGAGAGAGAGAGAGAGAGAGAGAGAGAGAGAGAGAGAGAGAGAGAGAGAGAGAGAGAGAGAGAGAGAGAGAGAGAGAGAGAGAGAGAGAGAGAGAGAGAGAGAGAGAGAGAGAGAGAGAGAGAGAGAGAGAGAGAGAGAGAGAGAGAGAGAGAGAGAGAGAGAGAGAGAGAGAGAGAGAGAGAGAGAGAGAGAGAGAGAGAGAGAGAGAGAGAGAGAGAGAGAGAGAGAGAGAGAGAGAGAGAGAGAGAGAGAGAGAGAGAGAGAGAGAGAGAGAGAGAGAGAGAGAGAGAGAGAGAGAGAGAGAGAGAGAGAGAGAGAGGAGGGGTGTGTGTGTGTGTGTGAGAGAGAGAGAGAGAGAGAGAGAGAGAGAGAGAGAGAGAGAGAGAGGAGGGGTGGTGTTAGTGGTATGGGGAGACTTATGGATAGGTGTGTGTGGGTGGGTGCTAGGGTTGCAGAGGGAGTTAGATTAATGTGGGGATCTTTAGGTATTGTAGATGAGATGTATTAGGTGGATTGGGGGGTTAGGATCATACATAAACATAATGCATATGATTTTTTGTTCACTAAAGCACATACATGATATCTAACATTACAAATATATTGTTTGGTGTGGTGATGATAGCATTAAAATATTGGGGGCTGGGGGGTTAATGGATTAGAGATATAATGATAGGGGGTTGTTAAAGGGTTAGAGGTAGAGAGAAAAGGTT
>LPNX010122074.1:37052-49342 GCA_001517045.1 Pseudotsuga menziesii
AAAGGAGACTGACCTATACATGCTATAAATAAACCATTTCAAATTAATTTCATTAAGGCCGTAAAATGATGCATCCACACTTGGCGTACTATTTTCGAGGTTTGATCACTCAGATAATTAAAAAAAGAAATTATTAATACTTTTTTGGAAAAGTAGCGGTGCACTAGTACTAGTTGTTCTCTATATCTCTACCCATTTTCGTAAGTTGATTCCATCCTTTAGGCACTCAAAGGATGCACGCATAGAAACATATACCTTATAATCCCCCCTTCCCCCAAAAGAGTATCCGTTAAAAAAGATCAAACTTCAGATAGTTAAGAACATTTTCAATAGAAAAGAATTATATATTCGGAAACATCTTTCAATTTCCTACATTTCATTGTTTTTACTCATCACAAGATTCATTGTGTATATGTCTCAAAATATCCATGTAGGTCGAGTTTGGGTTCCCTTTTTTCCAGTTTTCAATTACATCTAACATGTTAAAAGATACCCTCATCAACTTGCATACAACCCTTAGATTGCAGTTAATTCTGAGGAGGATCCATTTGTACTAAAGGTTGGGAAGGTTGCTAAGCCATGGAAACTTCCCAGGTAACTTCCAATGCCTACTGTGTGATCTGTGGACAAGTTAAATAGAGGGATTATGCCATGTAAAGTGAGACCATCCATAGTATTGAAATGGAGGATTATAGAGGTAGCATATGGTATGACTTCTCAAGGTGAGGGTGTGTAAGGAAGGACGTAGATGTATTGGGATTAACAAAATTATAACAATAACTTCAAGAGGAAGTTCCTTGAAGGGGGGGGTCTATGTAATACCCCTCCATCACATATTTGCATTATTTTTAGTGGGACACACCTAGGTTATAATGTAGGTGCATGAAACCCTTGCGATGGCCACATGAGTGGGTTCTACCCCTTAACAATAGTATTAGATTATGTAGTTTCATATACCTATAATGATAGTATCATACTAAGGACACGGGGATTCATGAAAACATAAAGTTGCATAATTTCATAAATTAAGTTATGTTAATCTTTAATTAAGTATAAGAGGTTTTTATAAGGGAAATTATATAAAACAATAATATTACATACTTATCTAATTAAAGGAGGATTTTTTCATGTGGACATGTGTTCATTTAGGGAGAGCTTGGGAAAGATTAAAAGAGGGAAATGAGAAGGGGAACGGGTGTCTCCTTCTTCCTCTCTTCAGTTATTGTTTAGTGGGTTGGGAGGAAAAGGGGATTTTTAGAGGTTGAGGGTAGGATTGTGATGTTTTCTAGTACTCTATCTCGTTATTGTTGAATGAGGGTTCGGGGGCTCCTAGTTTATGACTGGGACATTGGTTGGGAGGAGAGTGGTCCCCCACATGTGGTTTTCCCATGTGAGTCTTCAAGCAAGATACATTTGTGAGTGAATCATGTTAATATTGGCACACGATTTCCTACTTATCCAATTAATTATTATGTTCTAGCTTGTTGAAATGGTGTAAATGTTCCTTGTTTAGTGATTAAGGTGTAAATTAATTAAAATGAATTTTTACTGAGATTACTACTATAGAGATGTTGATGAAGGACATGAATTAAATCTCTAAGTTTTATCCCTAAATATATTTAGAGAGTTACTTGTGGAAGAGTCACATGTGTAATTTCAAGAACATTCTAGAGGGTCCAGAAAACTAATCGCAATCGAGAGATGAGGCATGTACAAATCCTAAAACTAAGCCTAGACGACTATCGAGCTATGTTATATATTGGTCTGTGAGGAGGAAAAGGGGTTCCACTATGATGGTGTTATTGTATTTTTCCATAGTTTAGTAACAATAAGTGAGTAGATATTAGAGAAGAACATAGGAAGATGGAGATCCTATAGTAGTTGCGTCGGCCATAGTGTCAGAGGTAACTCCATAGTTAGTACTAGTTTCTTTGTATTTGCATTGCATATTGGAGAAGAAAAGAGAAAAAATAAGTTATACAACTTGACAAGAATTTTATACTAAAAAATAGAACTATATCCATAAAAAAACATATTTTTGCATAAAAAACACCAAAAACAACCCCGAATAAAAAAGGGGTACTGGTAGCACCTTTTTTCTATAGTTTAAAATATAGACATGAACCAACACAATCCTTATTGTTGTTTACAAAAACCTTAAAGTCAAGCCCTAAATTGAAAACTAATGCCACTGGTAGGACACTTTTTCAAAAAAATGGCATTATTATATTATTGTATCATAATTTAAAACTGTATTTATTAAATATCTTAGTAACACTATATAAAGCTAGCAATCAGTTAAACACAAATTATTCAAGAAATTATTTCACCACCCTTACCATTTAATTAAAAGAATTTATGATATTATTCATAACAAAACTATATATTCAAACATAAAACATAGAATATATGATAATTGGTTGCATAAGGGAGGGAACATAGTAATAAAATGAGAACTCTAGCAATAAAAATTCATATTTTTGCATAAAAAACAACCCTAAAAAGAACCATGGGTAGTATCGTTGCACTAAAAACCTTGAATTGACCCCTGAATTGAAAAGTGGACCTCCTAGAACCACCCTAATCTTTATTCAAGGTTAAAAAAAAAATATTTATTAGAAAATTTAAAAAAAAAAAATGAAAATTCAAAATCAGAAAATTTATTTTAAAAAACTCAAAACCATTTTTTTATAAAAGTAATTAACCTTAAAAGAAAATCTATAAACAAAAAAATATCAAAATATATCAAAAAACAAAGTGTAAAATAAAATTATAAAAATTAAAAAATCAAAACCAAAGACCAATTTCAATTTTTTGGAAAAAATACAAAATAAAATAACAAAAAAACTTAATATTTAAAAAAATAAAAGTCTTGAACAAATACGAAAAAACATTTAACAAACTTTCAATGTTATATTTTTTAGGAAAAAACAAAATTAAACATTAAAAAGAACAAAAAAAATTGAAAATTCAAAAGAAAATTTGAAAGAATATTGAAATACAAAACTTATAATAATTGATAAACTTTAAAAAAAAAACAAAAAACAAAAAAGGAGTTAAATAAAGGAGTTATTCTTAGAATTTTACTAGGCATACATTGCACGTAAATTTTGGGCAATACTACAAAATTAAAGATGAGAAACTACAAAACATCATGAAGAGCGATATGAGTAAATACATTCTGTATAAGTTGAAGAATACATTTTGTAGAGCGATATGAATGGAAACATTTTGTAGGGATATGTATACTTCCCCTTCTTTTGCACTCACGTGAACAACAAACTATGCGAAGCAGCAATGAGATGGGAGATAATGTAAGGAATTAGTAGTAGTGTCGGTGTCCTCTTGGAATAAGCGGGTTAATGAAGGTTTTGTGGGGGTGCACATCGACACCTACAGTTCCATAGGTTAATTTGAAGTATCCTTTTTACCACCCACATGTTGTTATTACAGATGTCCTGATGTATGATATCACAAACGATTTCCTTGGTAGTGGCAATGGAATCGCAAGTTATGGTCCCCATTTTGTTTTGAAACCAGAGTATGAAGAACTAATAAGTAGTCAGATGCCCTTGTATATTTTCCAAAGCGACTGAGACATAAATACACAAAGGGAAGCATAGGCCGATTTCTCTGAAATTGTTGAAACTGTTGAAACTATTGAAAACATTCAAATTTAGGTGACGAACTTGAGGTGGATTGCAATATCTTTTGATCTAGTAGCACATTTAACTGTTGATACGTAATTGATAGACAATTTTATAGGAAATATTTGCATGTCGCTTACCTTTGTTTTTTAAATAATTGTTTAAAAAAATGTATGAATGAAATTATTTTAGAGAAGACATCTCTCGAGAATTCCATAACATTTTGATGTACATAGTCTAGGATATAATGGTGTATCCACTAAATAGGTGTATCGAGGGAAAGGATTGAATAATATTTTTACTTTTTTTATTTAAGTGGATATTAGTATAAGGAAAGAAGGATTGACCGATCTTTTCCTTTATCTATAAAGAAATTATTAGGAAACAAGGAAATAAAGGAAGGATCCATCAACACTCCCCAAGAAAAACCTATATGGTTTCGTTCGTCAATAAGTATACTAGATATGTTATATCCTCTAGGAAACTAAACATTTGTTAGGGTGTTGGCAGATCTTTCGTTGACTGTAAGGTTGATGTGGCACTGTCAGACAATAGTGTAAGGTGTAACCTCAGAAAACAGTGTAAGGTTTAACCGGGGAAAGGACCAGTCGTTCATTCCTTTGTCATTAAGTGGATGTCAGGAGAAAATATATGGAAATAAGGATTTGGAAATATTTTCCTTTTTCATTAAAGTGATTATCCATAAACTAGAAAATAAAATAAGGATTGGTTAACACTCCCCAAGGAAAACTTATATGTTTTCCTTTGTCATTAAGTATGCATTGTCACCAAAAAATACTTATGTATACACATACCCATCCTTCTACAATGTTGTGTCATCTAGGAGTCCATATATGTTTTATGAGTGTCGTCTAATCATTTTTATACCTTATGGTTAGTGTAGCAATTTCGGAGAATAGTGTAAGGTTTATCCATGGAAAGCATTGATCGATATTTTTTTCTGTCATTAGGTGCATATCAGGAAACCAGTAAAAGGAAGGAATGATCGACTAATATTTTCATTTTTCATCAAGTGATTATCAAGAAACTATTAATCTGTCACAGTAATCTAGGGACTAAAACAAAGTCTCATCAAAGATTAATAACAATAAGGCATGAAAATGGTGTAATAGTGCTACAAAATGAGTAGCCGCTCTATATATTCACACAAAGAATGAGTAATACAATACAATGATCATGCTGCAAGCATGAATGACAAAGAAATGTGAATTCCCAAGGAGGTCATTTGAATTGAATGAGTGAGTCTAGCTTAACTGAATGTAAGCCACAATCAACACTTTGAGTTAACCACTGATCAAAACCCTAATTGACTCAACTGAGCCCTAACTAAAGTTGAAGTGCAATAAATGACTGAGTCTAACTTAAAGTAGCTCAGACATGTGTCACTGCAAGCCAACCAACAAGTGGTAGCGCATCAATGACTACAATGAACCCCGATGTGGTTAACTGAAGTGTAACTAACAATGAGAAGTGGTTGGAGGCGCCCCTGTTGACTCCAGTTCATTAAATAATCATTAAATAATCAATTTAATCAAGGAAGGTGCCTTCACAGCTCTGTTTAACTAATTTTAACCATCGGTTAGCAATATGGGGCATTAATGACACTTAGATCACCCCTGGAGTGCTCCAATTAGCCTCCCTGAATGTAGGAGAAGGCTAAGTTAGCCTCCTTGACCGAAGGTAGGCATGGGTGTGATCTAGCTGATATCATCTAGTGCTCCTATGATGTCAATTAAGTCAATAATAATTAGGATAGTGGTTTAACTAGGCCAAATTGACCAAAATGAGTGTGTATGGTGGTAAATGTCTCCAACACCCCCCCCTTAAGCTATAATCAGGAGAAGTAGAAAACATAAAATGCATAAAAATGTTAGGGCCCCGGAAACTAAGGCCATAGGTCCCCCTGTACAATGCTGAAACTGAAACAATGCTAAAAAAAAACTGAGGAAAAGAGGGAAAAACTAGTGGGAAAACCCCCCCCTCAAGATGAACACTGAAAGTAGTCTGATCACCTTGATGGAATCACCCCCAATAGTGAATGGAGGTAAGTGAACTTATTTTCTGAAAATCTCTTGGTGAAGATGTTTGCAATCTGCTCATTAGTCAAGCAATATTGCAGAATGATGGTCCTATCATACACTAGCTCCCTGATATAGTGCATGTGGATCTCTACATGCTTGTTCCTCTGCCTGGTAACTGGATCTGTGGATATCTTAATAGCACTTTGATTGTCACAAAAGAGGATAGTGGACAAAGTACTACTAAGATCAAACTCTAAAAGAATGCCTTGCAACCAAACTACTTGGATGCAAGCATTCACCGCTCCTCGATACTCGACCTATGTTGAAGATAATGCTATGGCAGCCTGCTTTTTTCTAGACCAGCAAATGGGGCCATCACCAAACATGAATACATATCCGGAAGTAGACTTCCTATCAATAGAATCACCCACCCAATCAGAATTTGTGTATACAACCAGCTCTAGCTCGGATTCTGCAACATAGTGAATGCCGTAGGTCCTGGTTCCCTAAATACACTAGAGGATCCTCTTGGCTTCCTTCCAATGAAGATCATGAGGCTGCTACATGTATCTTGATACAACATTCACATCATAACAGATATCAAGCCAAGAATGTGTCAAGTACAACAAACTACCAATCAGTTGTCGATAGATAGTGTAGTCCATGGGAGGTGTGCTTTTTCCTTCTTCAAGGCTGATCCCTGAAAGGAAAGGGAATGGTGCAGGCCTACACTTAGCCATGTTAAAATTGAATAACATGTATGATATGTATTTGGACCGAGTGACCACTACCCCATCATAATTTTCCTCAATTTCGAGCCCCAAAAATTGTTTTAGGAGCCCCAAACACTACAACAAATCCTGGAATTAGAGTCCCATTTAGCATCCCTTTTTAGTGTAATTTTTTTTTACATTGAGTGGTTAAACTAGATACTAAATGGGACACATCATGGACAAAACTTAAAGCATCCCAAAAAATGTCTTTTTTTGCTTCTTAAATAGCATCCTTTATGACGTCCAAAATAACATCTCTTTTTTTGCTTCTAGAATAGCATCCAGCTTTGCTTTATAAACAACGTTAAGGTTTGCTTCCAGAATTTGATTCCTAAACAACGTCAATGTTTGCTTCCTAAATAATTTCCTTCTTTGCTTCCTAGTGAGTGTCCATTTTGATTCTTAAATGACACCCCAGTTAGTGCCATATTTGCATCCTTAATAGCACCATATTAGCATCCAAATTAGCATCCATTTTTGCTACCACTTTAGCATCCCATTTTGCACCATGTTTTACTTCCAAATATGTGCCAATTTTTGCTTCCAAATTTGCACCAATTTTTGCTTCTTTTTTTGCATCATGTTTTGCTACCAAAACGACGCCAAATATTTCTTCTATTGTTACACCATATTTTGCTTCCTATGTAGCGCCATGTTTTGCATCCAAAGTAACATCTTATTTTTCTACCATATCAACGCCATGTGTTGCATCCTTTTTAATGCCTAGTTTCACGTCTCTCATGTTTTGGTCACTAATTTAGTCGTTTTTAGTATTTAGCCGATATTATAATATCATTAGGGCATGGAGGAATCGAACCACCAACCTCCTGCTTGTAAGGCAGGCGCTCTTCCATTGAGATAGAACCCTTTAAGAATTTGAGAACCTAACTTATAGAGTCCTTTATAATGGTAAAAAGGATCAATACACAACTTTAAGTATCTAATGGCCGAACAAGGCAACAAAGAAAGAGGATTTTGTAATACCGGAAAGGACACTCATCAACATCAACAGTGTTGCATGTATTGGAAGATGACAATGTAATAGTACCAATTTGGTTACCTAAAATCATGTAGCTTCGGAATTCTGGTTATATCAGGACCTGATAAGCTATGTGATTAGCAATACACATTAGTGTAGGCACATGACCAGAGAAAAAAACAATGTTCCACCAGTCTAGCTAGCAACCAAATTATGACATCCTGGTTACAAACATGTAATATCTTGCACCTTATTCTAGTAGACAGACAATTCTACTGTTGGTCCTAGCTGGATGTGATTACACACGATATAAATTATAACTTATGTACCAACATAGTTACCTGCATAAGATCAGTTCTAGCAGAGTGGGGAAACAAGAGTGAAAACAAAAAGAGTGTGCCTTGAAACAGATTTTATATCATTGCAATGAATTGTGAATTGTTGATTCAAGCATTTAAAACCATGAGAATTGAGAATTAACTACAGAAATGCATCTGGGAAATAGCATGAGTGCTATAAGGAAACTTAATTCCAATGTCTTTAAATATTTGTAAGGCACAGCAGGAATAGACCACTCACTAAATATGCTGGGGGGTGGGGGTTGAAGGTATTATGGAAGGAATTTTCAGTGGAAACAACATACACTGAAAATCTACAATATATTCTTGAACATAAGAAATGGAGAGTACAAAAGAGTAATGTGGCTGAACTACACCGAGTGGATAATGGTACTCATTATGATGAAGGGATCAAAAAGAAAGTTTAAAGAAAAGACTAGTACCATTTCTAAAATACTGACCATTCCAAGAACTCCCTAGGAATGGTTTGTTGGCGTCCATTTCTTGTCATTTTCTGGGAACTTTTCTAGGTTGTATCCTTCAGGAGATGGGTCATTCCCATAAAATAAATGCAGTAACAATCATTTCATCCTATAGAGCATATTTTATGCCCTCATTTGGATATAAAGGAAACGAGCGTAAAGTTTAAGAAAAACCAACAAGAAGCTTAAGTTAGTCTCACCTAATATATTGCTAGTAATCAAATACTTAACAAAAGTCAACTATGATAATTCATCTAGTTATCAGTGAGAAGCTAAAGATACCAGGATATAGATAGATATATGTACATATATGAGAACAAATTGGATACAATATGGTTGGATATGCATATATAAAAATACATGTAAAATATGTGTGAGCATGTAAAATACATGTATTTCCTAATATTTCCAAATTTTTAACAAAGCATTTCCCTTGGCTTAATGTATTTCCTAATAAAATGCTCTACAAAAATAGCTATTGACCCATTTTCCATTTTTTATATGGCATAGAGTTCCTATTCAAAACGTTCTTAAGCTCACAACTTGGCCCAATGGAAGGGTGCTATCCTCAGTGGGGGTTATTGAATAGTTAAAAAATGTATAGCTTTGTTTTTCTCAGAATAAGGCCCAAATACATACAACTGACAAAGGTTTTCATAATTTCATATAAACTAAATGTGTACCTCGTGAATATGACCTCTCTTTTGAAAAATCCTATCCTCTTATGTTCCAACGACCTGAATAAAATGCTCCACCTTATCCAATATTACTTGCATGATAGAATGTTCCACATTTTAGTGTGATATCAGCTTTGCTGGAAATGCTAGCTGTATCCAAACCAGTTAACACCCTTTCATTCGATGTTCAGTAATTTCAGACACAGGAGACATCTTATAGCCTTTATAAAAATCCATGTGCATTTGAAATTTCAGAAAGAGAAAACATTATACAACTTTAATGCCAGCGATTGGATAAAGCTGGTCAAGATGAACTCGGTATCATTTCCATCAATCTGGGGACATGAGATCTTGCGATTCAAGTGATAATTACAATTTCAAAGGCCACACAACTTCAGATTGCAAGATTTAGAATACCAAAGTGAAAATATCACAATATCTAGTAACATATAGTGAAGTCCTTTGGTCAACATAATATTTGTCAACAAAAATTATATAATAAATGCAATCAGTGTCATAATACCTCGCCTGGATCTGTCAAATAGCCACCCATTGCACTGAATTCTTTCTTGTATACATCAATGAGCAAATTAATTGAACCCTGTAAAATAGAAAATAGCCACCAACAAATTATGTTCCTGGACAATATTGTCATAGAACCAAAATAGAGAATGTGAGTTGTAAAAACAGATCAATAATAAACTGTCTACACACTAGAGATAATCATGCTTAGAAGTTAGAACAACAATCAAATTGGACATAAAAATATTCCAAGCGTTTCAACTGAAATGAGTTTCAGAACAAAATGTAAATTTAGATAATATTTATTTAGCGACTATTTAAGGAATTCAAATAGAATATAGGAGGTGTAAAATCTCTACATACAAACCTCACGAAATTCCAATGTAGGCATGTGTGGAAGGAAATCATTGCCAACAAAGAAACAAATGAAGACAAAATCATCCACAACCCGTTCAAAATCAATCTCTATTGGAGGTTTTGGAATCTTCATATCATACTCTAAATATTCACGTAAAACCCAGATGTTGACGAATTGCCAAATATTTGAGATATCATAAACAAGTTAGATGTAAAAATAATAGTAAAACATCCACATGATCTATAATAATCTTGAAACTTGATTTAATGATCATTACCTAAATGGGACCATTATTAGTATTAATGCAACCATACAACATTAACAAAAAGAAAAAACCTCCAAGCATGCATAACCAAAATCCTAACATAAAAAATTATACATATATCTGACTTACCTGATAAGGAATTTCAGTTCACCACCTTTCTCATCAAAATCTCCTTGCTTTCTCTTTGGCTGTCCTTCACATGCATTTGCAAAATGACCAACCTGACCACAAAGGAAGCATTTGTCTTGTTGTCCAGGCGTAAGCATAATCTGCACAATTACATATATAAGGAAAGAGGCAATGTTATCATATTCCTCTCACTATTTTTAAAGACTATAGTAAAAGAGATGACAATGCGATCTGAATGCATTTCAGTCATACAAACCTATCAGGAAATTTAAAATTTTCATCTTAAACAAAGGATGAGCATTAATTTCTGTTTTTCATAAAGGAAAAACTGTTAAAAGAGAGTCTCTACTTTTGTGGGGATGATTTTGTCACTAACCATGCTTGGATATGGTGCATGTGTAGCATTTCTAAGCATAAATCCTACCCTCAATGGTTTTTGGTATTTGTCTCCTGGTACCACTCAAGAGTAAAGCCTAGAAATGGGGTTAAGTATTGAAATTTGAACATAGATGAGTATAACAGTGAACATGAGTTTATTGGGTTAACGTTCAGATGTTTATTGGGTTTGGTGAAGGCCATCAACATATAAAACATATCTAGAGAGCAATAAGAGTGATATAAATTTGAAAGTACTTCCCATGAGTTCGAAGATAGGACAACCAGAACCTCTTCCCAATACAAAGATGCAATAATTATTTCTAAGAGTTTGACAATGTATGAACCATTGCCGCTTCAAGGCAATATGATCTAAGAGAATGGGTGGATGTTACAATATGTAATGCACAAAAGTGCAATAAAAAAATTAGATAGTGATAAAAATGTACTCATTAAATCCTTAAAAGCAAAACCTAGTGGCTTCTTGTGCATGTCAATGCATCATGCCCATATCAAATGAAAATAAGGACCTTGATATTGATTCTAATAAAATAATCATGAGATTGAACTACTACACAATAGTGAAGAATACCAATAGTTCTATTACACTCTGTTCTCAATAAATTAGGAGTACTAACCTCTCTCAAAATTGAGAAGTGCACCTCATGAGTAGACAATGCTAGCATGATTAGATCAGCATGCTGCAGCCATTGGGACAAAGGCATTTACCACCCTTGTATGCCTGTAGCATGCATCACCATCTGAATATGATTCCAAACAAGAGTTTGTCGGGGAGCATTCTGAGACATGGCTGTTACAATCTATTTTGATGCTAATTTCCCTTGAGCGTTTAGGCCTGTCAACCCTATGCCTCACCGACCATTCTTTTTACATGTAACAAAAATAAAAGTCATATTATTTGAACATAGGATCAACCCAACAAATTTGAAGATCAGGAATATCATTTGGATTCAAGAAAACTAGAAAAAATTCTAAAATGAAACTGATACAAATAGAAAAAGCTAAAAATATGCTAAATTTTTTACCAAAATAGGAAATGTTTTGTAGACTATGGAAGTTTCTAGTATGGACTCATCAAGTTTCTGGTATGGAATTGCCATCTTCGTTTATACTAACTGAGTAATTGTCAAATCTTGGAAACCCTCTCCACTGTTTACTGATTATGGTTAGCTCATTTCCGCAATAAGCTTGATTCAGTGTGTGTTTTGACTCCTCACCGAGTCTATAATAATATTAGAACAACTACAACAACCTCTGAGAATGCAACATTAATCTACAAAAAATGTTTTGATCCCCACTGAGATCTTCAATAATATTAAAGAAACTACAAAAACCTCCAAGGATGCAACATTTATCTACAAAAATGGTTTTTGACCTTTGGGCCTGATACTGCAGGTATCCAGATCTTCCTTCCTTGGCTGCTTCAAATTGCTACAATATCCAAAGAGCTGTCATTTATTTAACACTATTAATACCCCATCTTGAACCAATCAAGGAAAAAAATGTCAGATCATTTGCCCCAAGTTTTGGCAAGAGTGGTTATGTAATAAATTTAGCATATTTAAAAAAAATAATTGGCAAATTAATAATGTGTGGTATTTATATGACTTCGATCCTAATATTAAAAATGATGTTTGGATATCTGAGCCAGTGTATAAGAATGATCACACACACACACACAC
>LPNX010122074.1:50987-84056 GCA_001517045.1 Pseudotsuga menziesii
TACATATACATATACATATACATATACATATACATATACATATCAGGCACATAGGATCTTGTATGTTTTTTCATTTGTATAATTTTTTTCTATTAACATGGCAGAATAGATGCCAAAGATATTATTGCAGAACAACTTTTTTAACTATCGCTGTTGCTGGAAAAAATAATACGTGGAAGAGAAAACCTTAATGTGAGGACTGAAATAAGCTACAGTAAATTTATCTTTACGTTTATCCAAAAAAGAAACAACATACACATTATATAATGAAATCATTCAGACAAGATATTAAATTGTTTTCACTGAGATCCAAAATTAGGGCAAGAACCAATTGTCAAATTTGGCTTTGGTATGCCATTCTCTTCAAAAGAGGGAAAAAAACACACTTTAGAAGAGGGGAAAAGGGAATAATAGGAATGAGAGAATGTGGCTAGGCATATTGGCTTCATAACCACGTCAAGTATTTGAAAATAGCATCATAAGCACTTTATATAGATATATGGAAGTTATTAATAGTATAGTAGTGGATTGCATCATACAGACAAACTATCACTCAAAACTACTTGAAATAGCCAAACATGAGAAATGAAAAGAAATTAAAGTCCACAAATGACCAAAATAGGTCAATGAGACATGAAAATAGGAAGTAGAACCTTTGACAATAGCATTAAGGAGTGCCTATAGAGTCACACCTAAGAAGTTCTAATCTATAGTTAAGGTGAGTACATTCAAGCCTAGACTCAAAACCATGAAAAATTTCAAGGACAAAAATATTGAAAATAGATGATGCATATATATCAACATGTAGGGTCATTTATGAATGCTAAAACTTCAAAAAATAATTGTTGCACAGATTGATAGAAAACACTTACCGTGATATCCGGAGTAGCCAAGCTATAACACTTTGGTGAGCTTCACCTTCTTGTGGACAAAATTCACTCAGGCTTCTGAACCATACTTCAAATTTGTCATCCAAAAGGATTCTACTTGCTTGAACATCCCTGTAATCCAAAAGTAGTCATTTTTCAGTATTCTAAAAGACAGTATGCCAGCATGAGAGTAGTTCCCCTAAAGTATATGCATCCCATGAAAAGACAAGTAATAGCTAGACAATAAATTATGATATAAAAGCATAACAAACTTGGAAAGGTCCAATAGAAAAAATTGGTCTCACTGGGATGTTAAGAATTCCATTCAATTGATTCAAAGTTCATTCAACCATTACAACCAATGAAATAATTCAAAATTCACTAATATATATGCCTTGCGATAATGGGATGACTAAATCTAAATTTTATAAAAATAATTGGAATTACTTACACAATAACTGAAAGTCAAAACCCTCCTACTTCAAAAGAAATTCGTGGATATTGGTTACAACTTATAATAAGCTTCACTACAAGCTAATTACATGCAAAAGTAGAGACACAATAATGTACTTTCAAGACATCCTTTTACTACTAAAATATATGTGGTATACAGGTGATTTGGAGTTTGACTTTGACCTTGAACATCATAGAAACCAAATTGGTAACAATGACAGTATAGAAGTCTTGTCATCGGTATAGTACAAAGAAAAACCCGTCAAACTTTAAACAGTCTAAAAGTATTGTCATCGGTAACAATCGGAATTTGGAATATGATCTTGGTTTGAAAGAAACCATATTAAAAAAAGTAGTATGAAGAAAAGACCAAATAGAGAATGAATAGATTTAAAAGTTTCTTAAAATCAATCTTTCAAAACTCAGTTTAGTGAAAAACTCAGCCAGGCAGGAGAGCTTGAAATTAAATTAGACTCTGGAAAAACTCAAGTAATCTTATTGAGCAGAATGGATTCTTTCATGTTTGGCTTACTTAAAATAATAAAGGTGCCCACTGAATCCTTCGTCGGGCTCATCGATCAATCTTGTTGACCCCAAGAAAAATTCAGAAAATACCCATGGGTTCTTGCGAGTCAAATTTGACCGGTTTGGTTTGTTTTCTGTGCTGAACCAAATTTTCCTTGGGAGTACTTGTCTACCTGGCTAAGTTTTGTAGCAAGGATTCAAATAGCTAATTATGGGATAGATTCTTCAACCTTGATTACTCTATTTAATTTAGCATTGTAACATTTAGATCAAGGAAAGTTGAGAGAAAATAGTTCAACTCCCTATATAGGACAAGATGTGCTCCTAACAATTGTTGCAATGCCATTGATGTATCTCAATTATGTATAGCACTGTCCACCATGCTACGCAGGATTAAATGCTGTGTGGGGTTGTGTGTACACAGTTGGATATAAAAAATCAGATCCAATTGCATACACACCACCCCATGTTGCATTTAACACTCTACCGCAAGGTTGATATTGCTCACCCTGGCTCACTCTACTTGAAACAAGACTTGTGGTAGGACAATATTTCCACAATGACCTAACAGGGGGTAAACAATAATCAATGTAATTTCTTTAATTTTACCATAATTCCTGAAAATACAAATATGAAATAACCCCCGAGTTTGGATTATTATATTGAAGATAAATAAGGTCAAAATATTCTCTCTCAAACTTGTACTGAAATCAAAATCCAATGAAATACAATTACCTTTAGAAGACACAAGTTTGGATTTAAGAAACATCTCAAATTTTAAATGATTTTCTATTTTGAGTTTGTAACGTTCACGGTTTAGATGCAACTCTCCACTTCTTAGTTTCCCACATTCTCCCCATGGCTCGGGAGGTCCCAACTGACTAGTGTACAATATGTTTGGTCCCAATAACAACGTGCGAGGGCTTACTCAAAGTAACTTCCATTAAGAGAAAATAAATGGTGAAATCCCATTGCGCATCCCTAAAGAGGGGGCAACCCCTACTGGTATGAGTGCCATCTCATTCCAATTAAAACTACTAGATTTGTCTAGAACACTTATCTTATAAATATGTTTTCTTGTCAAATTATTTTACCAGTGTACAAATAAACAAATAACATGAAACAGTCCTCTATATCCATATAGATATATTAAGGAATTGGAAACCGAAGAGTAAGCAAGCTTTTTGACTTATCTTTTCCTTGTGTTGAAAATTTATGCTCTGAATAAGGTACATTACAAAAAAATATACAAGAAAAGTGCAAACCAAACTACTAATTCAAAGTCTTACCTTCTCAGGAGGGTATGTTGTTTTTCCAAAGGTATCCCATTTGTCTTGAGTTCCAGAGAACATCATGGACACTTTACTAGGAGATCTTGTTTGTAAAAGAACATTCAATGAATTAGAAATCAGCACTAAATCTGTCAACTCTTTAGTTGATCATGACAACCACCCCCTTCCTTTAAAAGATAATATTTTCATAAATATAGGAATGAAACACTTTTTATTGTTTTGCTATAACTAAAGTTTACCCGATTAAAGTTTGGGATTCTTCAAATAGAATTTTTTTCAGATTTAATATATTTCAATTTAATCCATAATATTATTTTCTATTTACAGGAAGTGCACTAAAATACTTTGATAGTAAAGTATTGGAAATTATTTCCTCATAAAAGATAGAAAATTATACCATTTCAGGTTGTATACAGTCAATTAATTTGCTTGATTTTTCTGTCAAAACAGAGGGGAAAAGAAAATATTAATGAGAGTACTGAAAATAAGCTACAGTAAATTTATCTTAACGTTTATCCATGAAAAGCAACAACATACACATTATATAATGAAATCTTTCAAACGAGATATTAAATTGTTTTTGGTGAGATCCAAAATTAGGGCAAGAACCAATTATCAAATTTGCCTTTGGTATCCCATTCCCTTCAGAAGAGGGAAAAAAAGTCTTCAGAAGAGGGGAAAAAATGAATAATAGGAATCAGAGAATGTGGCCAGGCATATTGGCTTCATAACCGTGTCAAGTATTCTAAAATAGCATCTTAAGAACTTTTTATAGAGATATGGAAGTTATTAATAGTATAGTAGTGGACTGCATCGTACAGACAAGCTATCACGCAAAACTACTTGAAATAACCAAACATGAGAAATGAAATGACATTAAAGTCCATGAATGACCAAAATAGGTCAATGAGACATGAAACTAGGAAGTAGAACCTTCAACAATAGCAATAAGGAGTGCCTATAGAATCACACCTAAGAAGTTCTAATCTATAGTTAAGGTGAGTACAGTCAAGCCCAGACTCAAACCCCTGAATAATTTCAAGGCAAAAAGTATTGACAATAGATGATACATATATATCAACATGTAGGGTCATTTATGAAGGATAAAAACTTCCAAAAATAATTGTTGCATAGACTGATAGAAAACACATACTGTGATAGCCGGAGTAGCTGAGTTATCACACTTTGGTGAGATTATCCTTCTTGTGGACAGACTTCACTCAAGCTTCCGAGCCGTACTTCAAATTTGTCATCCAAAAGGATGCTACTTTCTTGAACATCCCTGTAATCCAAAAGTAGTCATTGTTCATTATTCTAAAAGACAGTATGCTAGCATGAGAGTACTTCCCCTAAAGTATATGCATCCCATGAAAATACTTTAAATTATGATATAAAAGCGTAACAAACTTGGAAAGGTCCAGTAGAAAAAATTGGTCTCAGTGGGATGTTAAGAATTTTGAATTCTTTCATCAGTCAATCTTGCTGACCCCAAGAAAAACTCAGAAAATAGCCATGGGTGCTTCCGAGTCAAATTTGACCGATTTGGTTTGTTTTCTGTGCTGAACCAAATTTTCCATGGGAGTACTTGGCTACCTGGCTAAGTTTTGTAACAAAGTTTCAAATAGATAATTCTGGGATAGATTCTTCAACCTTGCTTACTCTATTTAATTTAGCATTGTAACATTTTGATCAAGGACAATTGAGAGCAAACAGTTCAACTCCCTATATAGCACAAGAAAGTAATCCTAACAATTGTTGCAAGGCCATTGATGTATCTCAATTACAGAGACCATTGTCCACCCTGATACACAAGATTAAATGTTGTGTGGGGTTGTGTGTACATAGTTGGATATAAAAAAACAGATCCAATTGCATACACACCACCCCATGTTGCATTTAACACTCTACCACAGGGTGGATATTGGTTTCCCTCAATTACAACTTCTGTCAATACTTTGCAGACCTAAAGTGAAATGGGACAAGAGTAGTAATCCTATATACACAAATTTCCATGATCTTGAGGCTAGCTTACATATAGAGCCAAGGATGCACAAAATGAAATGCAGTGGAAACACAACTTAATAACATGCAACAAGACATTAGATAATGAGAGACATTGAATAAAAATGAAAGGAATGACATGTAGAAAGGAAAGGCATACATAAGTTGCTATGGTATTGTTGGAAGCTAGCAACAACCTCTTCATTTCTCCATAAGACGAAGAGTGATCATCTCTTTCGATGATTCATCATTGAAAAATTATGAAAGAGCACCTTCAGAATCTTTGATTCTGAAGGTACTCTTAATCAAAGAAAGGTAAAATATCATTTGAGAAGTTGGTGAAACATGCTCATGAACTTGGAAATTAACAACTGTCAGTAATTCTGATAAATTTTCATGAATTTATTTAATCATTAAAATAAGTTTATGAGACTTAAGAAATTTGAAATAGTTTTCCAAGAGAAAATCAATAAAACACATTTTGTGTTGAGTAAGGTATTACTAGCCCTAAGTTCGTAAAAATAAAGTGACTTTCAAAGTTGATATTATATGTAGTACCATATTATGACCTTTTGTAAATATTATAGTTAATGAATAAATGCTGTTTATTTAGGAAAATTTCACTTATGATAGTTTTATCATTTGAATATCCTATTAATCTAATGTTAGATATGTATCGATAGGATGTTTGAAAAGTTTAAACTTAGTCTTTGTATATACATAGCATAGATATTAAATCTAGCTTTTTCACTAAGCCATGTTAACATTAGACGTATGCGATTTCATCACCTTGCATGCCACCACTTAACATGATTTGAACTGAAGATGACTGAGTGTGCAAGAAGCCATTTGTCAATTTGATAAGCGATTATCACTTGGATTAATGAGTTGGCATAAAACGTGGCTTGCACCTCTTGACAGGTCAACAGCTGTGAGCATATGGAGGCATCGTATTAACAGTGTTAAATGCTGATAGTCATTTCCAATTAACGTCAATGTACGTGTTCATTATTAGCCACTGTCCATAATCAATATTTGAAATCATGATCTATCAATTACAATATCTCTGGTTCGCCGATTTGGTGGTTATCACTATTGGTCATGGTTAAACGTAGCTAAACCTGCATACAATATGCTATAACGTTAATATATAGCACTCATCATTGCTTAGAATCCGGCTAAAATGGCAGGTTCAGAGAATGTATCTCCGTTAGATTTGAAGCATGCGAAGACTATCCATCATGTCATATGTGTGGATACCTATTCCCTCTATGTTCACCTCTCCGTTCATTTCAGTTCGAAGCCAGGAGAACGTAGAAGAAACCATGTCTCCTCTGAACCGTTTTGAGATTTCTGGGTCTGAACTTATAGAAGCTAACCAGGAGGTTGCCATGAAATTCTATAAAATGCGGTGGGGGCATTTCTTTAGGAGTTTCGATGGCCACCATGTAGAGATTACTAAACTGTTCGCCCTGAATTTTAACGATGACAAGGTGCAAATTGGGGATTTTGAGTTTATTATCAATGAAGATATGATTGCAGAAGCCACTAAGCTCCCACAGGTTGGAGAACATTGGTTTAAGGGAAACATGGTCAATAAGAAGAAATGCTTGGCTCTGTTAATGCCATTGCCGGATGATACGAAGCTAAAGATAGGCGTCCCTGTGAAATTTCTCAAGCCTGAATGGAGAGTTTATTACGAAATATTAGTAAGATATGTGTCCTATTGCGGACGATACTCCCATTTGCACTTATACCATTTACGATTGTTGTTAGCATTACGGGGTTACAAGCTTAATTTGCCTTTCTATCTATGGAAAAGTCTAAAGAAAATGTCACAGACTGTTATACATTTTAGTAACCCCGACAGGAGTCTTTTTCACCACGGGTTGATAAACATTATATTGCAATTTCAATTATCTGCAAATGGCCAGTATTGGGATAAGTTTTTAGTCGACTGTCAGTTAGGGCCGACGTAGCGTTGGCCGAATCCATCCCCACGAACTCGTAGGAAACAAAAAGCCATAAATTCTGGGGTTAATAGTACTTTTGAAAATATATCAGAGGTTAAGGGATTTGAGGATGTAAGGATACCCATAAACAATGGTATCAGTAAGAGTGATGACAAGGATTCAGTTCCTTACAACTCTAAAACAGTTTTGGATCAACCCTTATCTGATAGCACCCCTGCAGAAGTAGGAGAAGGATTAACCAAAGGTAAAACTGATAATAATGTTGAATGTAAAAATACATTTGAAACAAATAAACCTGATGAATATAATAGAGAATCTATGCATAGATTAGATCATCTTGCTCAGGCTTGTTGTGATAAGGAAGGACTTGGTTTTGAAAACCTATTGTTTTCAAGAAGGGTTACAAGGAGCATGTATAGTACCCATGCGATTTCGAGTCCTATGGTTAATCAACAGCCTTCTAAGCTTGCAATTTTCAATATTGAAGATGAAATCTTGCCATCTATCCCAGATACAATTAATGTAAATAATCCTACCTTCAGACAGGGTAATGATGTACAATCATACAAGGCCGAGGTTACTCAACCAAGTGTAGACACAGGTATTGCAGACCTTGAACCATCGTCTAGTCTACATTGTGACAGTCCTCATTCTCCTTAGAGGGTCAATGAAGATGAGACTCTACAACGTACGCAATATAATGCATTCCAGGATAAAATTATGGAGTTCAAGGGTAAACTGAAGCACTGTCTATCTAGTACATCATTACTAGAAGAAGAAAATAAAACCTTTAGAAGAGAATTGCTGCAGTGGATTGATAGATGGAAAGAGATGAGTGCTAAGAAGAAGCAATACAAAAAATCAAAGAAGTCAATCTTAGGAACAAACCAGCTATTGCTGAAACGAATTGAAAAGCAAAACATTAAAATCATCAGGTTAAAGGCTAAACTAGCAGAAGCTCGAAGAGTAGTCGCTCTTAAGAATAAAACTTGATGATTTTTCTCATTTCTTATGTCGCTGCAAAACAGGTAATGATCATTTTGGTTTCACATGCCTGTAAAATCAGAGATTTAACAGGCATGCATTTAAAATTTTAAGTTGATTTCATTACCTATGTTTTAATCGATTTTGATAAGATGCTTCGTTTGAATTTAATGGAGGTGGTTTTGTCATCATTCTTCTACAGAATATCAGGACTTGGTTAATACGTTGGCATGGAGATGTGGCTGTTTGTTACGAGCTGGATTTTTATCAATGGACAAGAATCTTCTAAAAACACCTCAACTCAGGCTAGTCGTTTTCTGTTTGATAGTGATAGGTGTGGTATAAGAGATTAGATGCTCTTTTTAGGTAGAGGAATCCTATAATGTTGCATGCAACATTAATAAGGAAAACTGAATCATAGTAGTATATAAGTTAAGAGTTTTGATGAACTAAAGGGGGATGGAGTGTTGGAGGAAAAACGTATTAGAAATATATCTTATTACTGGTGCTATTTCATACTTGAAGTTGAACTTTTGATGTGAATGCTACTGGACGTCTGTAGACAGATACTGTTACTGGTATTTTGTTTTTGGATTTTTATATATATATTTCAGCGTATTATCTTCTGTATTTATATTAACTTAGTGTTCTTTGATGTGCTGATGTTTAATTACATTTTTCACTTTATCAGCTCAAGATAGTATTTTGAATGAACATCGCATTATGATTATGTTTATTAGTATTTTTACTATAAACTTGAGTTATAATGACATATTTTTTTGTCTGTTTAAAATTTCATTTGTATGTTAACAGTGATTTTTAAATAGATATTATCTTAAATTCAAATAATTGTCTTGTTAATTTATTATTAATCAATTTCAGAAGGTTAAAATTAATTGTTTATTTGCAGTTATTTTTTAGTTTCTGTTGTTATTTAATAGAGTGACTTATTATTCATAATTCAGATGTGTCTATTTGAATTATGATTTAGTCTTTCTATTCATCTTTACTGATTAATAGTTAATATAATTTTTGAATATGCTCTCAGCTGAGATAGGACATTTAGAATAGTTTAAGTTAAATTTTATTTTATTTTTTCTTTAGTAGTTGAATTAACAACTGTCAATTCGATTTTTATACTTTGTATAAGTTTTATATTAAAAAAAATTCCCAAAATCAAAGTCTTTCCTCAAGAAAGCAACCATAGGACAATTTAGATAGTTTAATTTAGTTATTTAGGTAAAATAAATATTATAATAGATTAGATTTTGCTGGTTTTAAGTTCTCCTTAAGAGACAAACTAGCTTGTAGCAGGACCACAACCTGCGAGGTTTTGTTAATTCAAACACACCGGACGCTGCTTTAAGCTGATTGTGTGGACAAAACCTCCTTATTGGCCTAGATTCAGAAAATCGGGCCAACAAATGGCGCTAGAAGGAGGGCCTGTCAATGAGTAATGGCAGGTGAAACTAATGAAACATTTCCAACCAGCCAGCAACCTCCAGAATTCAGTAGATCACCTTTTATAGAAAATGTTAGGAATATCCTTGAACGTGATCCTGTCTCTTCTCCCTTTACTCCCGCACAAAGTGCTCAAACTCTTGAAGAATCTAGACATATTCTTACTAGAGCATACGCTAATCAGCTTGGTATTTCTCCAATAGATTATGGTCTACCTAGACAGCAGCGACATAATACACAATTGACCATAGTTACACAAGATTTGGAGATAACTGGTAGTACTCCCCATCATCAGGTTGAAAGACATCAGAGCCAGATTACACAAACTAATACCGCTAGGAGGCTAATTGCAGGAAGTGGTTCTGATCATCCACCTTCTCCTCCTGAGTCACCACCTGATAGTCCAAGACCTTCTAATTCAGGAAGTTCCTCTAGTTCTCAAGGAATTCCAATGGCAGGGAATGTACCTTTAGGAGGAGGAGGTAATCCTCCACCTAATCCACCCAACCCACAGCTCCCTTGGCTAAGGGTAGCTGCTGTAGCAGTCCCTGGAGTACATCATCCATTTCCAAAACACTCAGATAAACTTCTTCCTAAGTTCAACCCAGATGAGAAAGAACCTGCAGAGGTGCATATTGACAAATTCATGTTGGCTGTTCAAAATTTGAACGTTCAGCATGAAGATGTAGTTTGTCGATTGTTTCCTCTAACCTTTGAAGGAAGAGCTTCCATCTGGTATTTTTCGTTAGTACAAGGATCTATCACAAACTGGGGGGAATTTAATAAGGCCTTTCTAGATAAATTCGAGGAAGATAAAACACCCGCTCTTTTATCCCTAGAGTTATCTAGAATTAAAATGGAGCCTAAAGAAAGAATCAAAGATTTCAATCAAAGGTTTCTAACATTAAAAAACAAAATCCCAATTGCTTCTCAACCTCCGGAAGACATAATTATTGAAAATTATACGTCAGCCTTACCTAAGTATTCCGGGATGTTTGTAAAGAGAGCCATAAAAACAACACTAATAGAAACATTTGAGGAATCCATTAAAGTAGAAAAGGATTCCATGTCCTATGAACCAGATAGAAGTGGGAAATCTGATTCTTTTCCTCGTAGGAAAACTGAAAAATCCAATTCAGATAAAGATACAGCATTTGACGTAGAACAACTGCAAAACGCTATTCGAACATTAACCAATGAAGTTTTAGGGTTAAAAAAGACTAATTCTGAAGCTTCTCCTTCTAAGGGTTATTTTAGAAATCAATTTAGACAAAACCCGAATGCAAATAATAAGAATGCGCCCCTTGACATAGCTGCTAATGAAGAAATTTTTAATACAATTCGAGTTGTTCTATCATTGTCTAAATCTCCTTCTTTTCAAGAAATGAATGAAAACAAAGAATAAGAGGAATCATAAAATGATGAAGAATCAGAAGAACCTCAACAAGTTAACGGTCATTTCTAGGATAGTCTGGTGAAAGAACATGAGAATGGAAGTCCACCTATAGGACAACATGCATATAATACTCATAGTAAAGAATTTGCAAATACTCCTGGTGCTTCAAGTTCTACTACAAACAACGACAGCAATAACTCACAGCCAAACAAACAAACTCAATCTGGCAAGCAGGCTCAGCCAACCAAGAGTACCCAAACCATTCAAAATGCTCCCAAATTAGATTTACAATATGATATCATTGAAGATTTAAAGAAGACTCGTGCAAACATCAGTATGTACGATCTTCTTCAAATCTACCCAGTGCCCAACAGTCATATTATAAATCCTGCAGTAAGTTCAATTGTCCCTAATGCAAAACATAATGTTGCTGCAAATAGTTCTAATAATGATCCAACAGCAACTGAAAAAGGGAAAGCAACAGCTGACAAAGCTTCGCTGATAGGTAAGAATTATAAATCAACTACACCTCCATTCTTACTTACCTTTGAAATTTTCAATAGGAATGTCCATAATTGCATGGTAGATTCCGGAGCATCTTCCAATGTTATGCCTTTATCTGTATGCAAGAAATTGAATGGAAAATTTGTCCCATCAAATTCTCAAATAACTCAGTTGGATAGGACAAATGTAAAGGTCATAGGGGAAATGAAAGATGTCTTAGTCAGGATTGCTTGCAACCCTTCGGTTTATCAGATTATAGATATTGTTGTTGCTGACATCCGAGATGCATATGGGCTGTTCTTAAGTAGGGATTGGTCCCAACAGCTGAATGGTTTCTTTGCCACTGATTGGTCAACATTGTGGTTACCTAAGAACGGGAAGTCAAATCGAATCAAGGTAAATAGAGAAAGGTATATGAAACATACCGTCACAGAACTGCATGATCCTAGTGAGTCGGTTTTGTTTTCAGATAGTATTATGGGGAATTACATGTATGAATTAGGATTCGGTAATTTTAAAGCTGAAAATTCTTCTCTTTCTGAAAATAATCAGCAATCTGAAATTTGTAATGTGACATTTGTTTCTCCTAACTCTTCACTCAAAGAAACTTTTAATGACGTAAATAATCTAAATATTGTGAATATTATAGAAAGTAAAGTGATTGTACATAGTCCTATTTGGACGTTATATTTTGATGGTGCCAAATATAAGGAAGGAGCAGGAGCTGGTTGCTTACTGGTGGATCCTCAGGGAAATAAAACTTGTATAGCTTGTAGAATGGAATTTAGTTTTACAAACAATACCGTTGAATATGAAGCTTTAATACAAGGCTTGAAAAAAGCAATTGATTTGGGCATCAAAGAGTTAATTGTTTATGGAGATTCCGAGATCATTGTCAGACAGGTTCGTAACTCCATTCATTGTTTATCTGAACATTTACAGAGTTATCAGAAAGAGGTATGGAACCTTATCTCACATTTTGATGCATTTAACATAAATTCTGTTCCTAGAAGTCAAAATCAAGAAGCAGATTTGTTGGCAAATGTAGCATCTAAGTTAATTCCTTCAGAAAATCTTACACCAGATTTCTTTTCTGTTGAATTGATATTTAGGCCGTCCATACCTGATAATATTTTTAACTGGTGTTTGTTTGAAAATGATACGCAGGTACTGAGTTTTCTGACAAATGAGGATACCTTTAAAGATGCAGCAATAGATGAAGTCACTCATGACGAAAATCTGCGGGATTTTTCGGTAATTAATGATTTCTGTTTAGTTGAAAAATCCTTTGAACAGGTAAAACCAGTTCCTAATTCAGTACTTAGATTAGAAAAGTTTTTTGATTTGCAGGATAAGTTTAGGTCTGTTCCTAATTGTAAAACAAACAGCTCTCGCATGAGATATGAAACCATTAATTTAGGAACATAACTAAACCCCCAAACTATATACCTTGGAATAGATTGTAATCCTGTAGAGAAAACAACTTTCATAAAATTGTTTAAGGATTTTAAAGATGTCTTTTCTTGGACATATGATGATATGAAAGCATTCAATACCCAAGTCATGCAACATATAATTCCAATTAAACAAGAGTCAAAGCCTTTTCAACAGAAGTTAAGGAAATATCACCTGTCATTAGAACCAACAATAAAAAAGGAACTGAATAAATTGTTAACCGCCAACATTATTTTCCCAATCAGACATACTCAATGGGTAGCAAACTTAGTTCCAGTTAGGAAGAAAAATGGGGATATTAGATTATGTGTAGATTTTAGAAATTTAAATAAAGCTTCTGAAAAGGATAATTACCCTGTTCCTCCCATGGAACAAATTCTTCAAAAGGTGTTTGGGTCTGAGATACTGTCTCTCCTTGACGGTTTCTCAGGGTATAACCAAATATTGGTTTCCCCAAATGATCAATTGAAAACTGCTTTTAGAACTCCATGGGGAACATATGCCTACCGCAAGATGCCCTTTGGGTTAATCAATGCAGGAGCAACCTTTCAACGAGCAATGGATATTGCTTTCAGAGGCCTAACCAATCATTCAGTCGTTGTCTACTTGGATGACGTTACTGTATACTCTAAACACTGACCTGATCATTTTCATCATCTTAGAAAAGTATTTGAACAATGTAGAAAATTTGGAATATCTTTAAATCCTAAAAAGACAATATTTGTTGTTTTAGAAGGTATCTTATTGGAATGTGTAGTTTCAAAGCATGGAATCATGATTGATCCTGAAAGAACCCAAGCCATTTCAAAGATTACGTATCCTTCGAGCAAGAAGGAAATGCAGTCATTTCTAGGTAAAATAAATTTTGTTAGGAGATTCGTTCCTAGTTTTTCCGAGATCATTCGTCCTTTGCAGAAAATTATTAAAAAAGATGCTGTCTTTAATTGGGGACAAACTGAAAAGGAATAATTTCAGAAGATTTTAGAAGCTATTTCAGAAGCTCCTAGCCTCCTAAGTCCAGACTTTAATAAAGATTTCATATTATATACTTTTGCTTTCAATATTTCATATGCAGCAGTTCTAACCCAATTAAATCAGCAGAATAACGAAGTTCCAATTTCTTTCATGAGTTCAAATTTCAAAGGTGCTGAACTCAATTACCATGAAGTTGATAAACAAGCCTTTGTGGTTTTCAAAGCTGTCAAACATTTTCATCCTTATTTGCTAAAATCGAAAACGAAAGTAATTGTCCCTTATTCCTCAGTCAGAAATTTGTTAGTTCAAAAAGACTTAGGAGAAAAGAGGGCACCTTGGATGACAACTCTTAAAGAATATGACTTAGAAATTAAACCCTCAACAATAGTCAAAGGCCAAGGGCTATGTAAATTAGCTGCTGAAGCTGCTCATTTACCTAATGATAAGGCTGAAACTATCATTGATGAAGCCTTACTTACCAGGGAGATTTATTTTTATCCACCACCTCAAGATTCCTGGTACACAGACATACGGATACTTTTGGAAACAGGGGCTGCCCCTAATTACTTAGAACCAAAGAAGAAAAGAGCACTCAGATTGAAGTCTGTTCCGTACTTATTAATCGATAATATCCTCTTTCAAAGAAATTCAGACGGAGTATACCTTCGATGTCTAGATAAGGATGAAACATAAGTAATTCTAAAAGAATTACATTCTGGACCAGCAGGAGGTCATTTTGGTGGAGAAACCACTACTCACAAAATTCTCAGGGATGGTTATTATTGGCCTACCTTGTTTCGGGATTCCTATACTTTTGTCAGAAAATGCCAATAGTGCCAACTTGCTGCAGGAAGGGTGAAAAAACCTGCTTTTCCTTTACAACCTGTTTCAATTGAAAGACCCTTTCAGCAATGGGGTATCGATATTGTAGGTCCAATAAATCCTCCCTCATCTATGCAACACAAATATATAATAACTGCGACTGATTATTTCACCCATTGGGCTGAAGTTGCACCATTGAAGGTTGTAAATACCAATCAGGTTATACTATTCTTAGAATTCTTTATTATAACAAGATTTGATATTCCTGATTCTCTCGTTTTCGATAATGCATCATATTTTTCATCAATCGATTTAACTCAATTTTCCTTGGAGAAGGGAATAAGAATCAGATATTCAGCTAATTACCATCCTCATGGGAATGGTCTAGCTGAATCAACAAACAAAAATTTATTGAAAATTCTCAAAAGAACTATTTCAGTTCACCATCGTAACTGGCATACGGAATTGGTCAATGCCCTTTGGGAAGACAGAGTGACTCCGAAAGCTACAATAGGTAATTCACCATTTTTCTTAGTATACGGAAATGAGGCTATTTTACCACCAAATCTGTTCTTACCTTCATTACAGCTGGCTCAGTCTGTCCAAGAAGAAGAATGCCCAGTAATGGAAAAAATAATTAACACATTGTTAAAACTGGAAGAAGAAAGAGAAAAGTCTAAACAACACTTTATGAAACATCAACAGGTTGTAAAATCTTGGTTTGACCAATCTTTCAGTTCTGATTGAGAATTTCAGGTAGGAGACCTGGTTTTAAAATGGGATAAAGCTCATGAAGATAAGGGAGATATACTAAGTTTCAGAAACTGTCGTTAGGTCCCTTTGTTATTTCTGAAAAAATAGGTCCAAGTACCTTTCGATTGCAAACACTTGAAGGACAGTCCGAAACATTTCCTATGAATGGACTGATTCTTAAAAAATATTTCGGTTAATATTTTCTGTCTAAAATGTATATAATCTACTTGCTGTTTGTAAATAAATTTATCTTTCTGTATATAAATTAGCAGACTGTTATGTTAAACAGTTTTCTGTCAAAGATAAATATTTCAGATTGTTAAAATTTTTGTATATAACCAGTCAGTCAGTCAGAAATCTGTAATTAGCAACTATAATTAATGTAAAAAAATAAAATCAGTTTGCTCATCAGCCTGAAAAATCATGATATTAGACTGATATCTTTTAAAAATTTGTTTGGGATGATCAAAATTTCCTGAATCTGTAAAAGACTTTCATTGTTTTCTATATATAAGTGTTTATCAGAATATTCTTCGTCTTGTTATTTTCTTAAAAAATGGGAATGGCTTATTATATATCTTCTTCGAGGCTTGTACTTTTGAAATTTTTTTACAGATCTCTATCATCAGTCTTAGAATTTTTTTTATCATCTGAGAAATGTCTAGCATTTGTTCCAATCAATTAAAAGTTAAAATGAGAGACGAAAGGTCTCAGTAATGAGCCAGTCTGATCAGAATCACAAATATCACTGGTATGACATTATTAGGAAAATAGTAATGGCTTTTGGTCTAATAAACCGAAAGATAAGGGGTCTCATCAAGAGCCAACTGATTCATTTTCTGGTGATATTAATGACTGACATTACCATTTGGTCACCATGATGGGTAATGATTTTTCATTTTATGAAAATTAAGATAAAAAATGAAATTGCAATAAAACATAACTTTTTGACTGAAGAATAGGAGGTCTCATCACGAGCCGTCCTAATCATGATCATCAGTGTTGTCTGGAATAACTTCATTTCTGATCACCAGGGTGATGGCTTTTGATTTAAAAAATTAAAAGAAAAGAGGTCTCATCATGAGCCGGCTTGCTTATTTCAGACAGCTCTCGTGAATGATACTATCCCATTGGGATACCATACCCAGATAGTAGTCTTCAGGTAGAATTATTGTTTTAAATAAAAAAAAATAAAAGCAAAGAACAAGAAAATTATTATATTTTGGGACAGATTCTGGAGAGTTTTCAGAGAAGTAAATTTCTTTACTCTATGCTGATGGTATAGGTTATCCTTACTAAGAAGTACTTGTTTCGACTAAGATATTTGTAAATTTATCCCTAGTCAAATTTCTGTTTCAAAAGATGGAATATTTCTGAGTTATACTTATAGATATGAGTAAATAATGGTTTGATATGGATAAGGAATTTTTGATTTTTTTTAACAGGTTTTAAGATTTCGTTTTTATCATTTTTTGTAAGCAGAGAGAACTGGTTCGCCCAGGTCGTCGCCATTTGTTGGCACCTAGCAACAACCTCTTCATTTCTCCATAAGATGAAGAGTGATCAGCTCTTTCGATGATTCATCATTGAAAAATTATGAAAGAGCACCTTCAGAATCTTTGATTTTGAAGGTACTCTTAATCAAAGAAAGGTAAAATATCATTTGAGAAGTTGGTGAAACATGCTCATGAACTTGGAAATTAACAACTGTCAGTAAGTCTGATAAATTTTCATGAATTTATTTAATCATTAAAATAAGTTTATGAGACTTAAGAAATTTGAAATAGTTTTCCAAGAGAAAATCAATAAAACACATTTTGTGTTGAGTAAGGTATTACTAGCCCTAAGTTCTTAAAACTAAAGTGACTTTCAAAGTTGATATTATATGTAGTACCATATTATGACCTTTTGTAAATATTATAGTTAATGAATAAATGATGTTTATTTAGGAAAATTTCACTTATGATAGTTTTATCATTTAAATATCCTATTAATCTAATGTTAGATATGTATCGATAGGATGTTTGAAAAGTTTAAACTTAGTCTTTGTATATACATAGCATAGATATTAAATCTAGCTTTTTCACTAAGCCGTGTTAACATTAGACGTATGCGATTTCATCACCTTGCATGCCACCACTTAACATGATTTGAACTGAAGATTACCGAGTGTGCAAGAAGCCATTTGTCAATTTGATAAGCGATTATCACTTGGATGAATGAGTTGGCATAAAACGTGGCTTGCATCTCTTGACAGGTCGACAGCTGTGAGCATATGGAGGCATCATATTAACAGTGTTAAATGCTGATAGTCATTTCCAATTAACATCAATGTACCTATTCATTATTAGCCACTGTCCATAATCAATATTTGAAATCATGATCTATCAATTACAATATCTCTGGTTCACCGATTTGGTGGTTATCACTATTGCTCGTGGTTAAACATAGCTAAACCTGCATACAGTATGCTATAACGTTAAGATATAGCACTCATCATTGCTTAGAATCCAGCTAAAATGGCAGGTTCAGAGATTGTATCTCCATTAGATTTGAAGCATGCGAAGACTATCCATCATGTCATATGTGTGGATACCTATTCCCTCTATGTTCACCTCTCCGTTCATTTCAGTTCGAAGCCAGGAGAACGTAGAAGAAACCATGTCTCCTCTAAACCGTTTTGAGATTTCTGGGTCTGAACTTATAGAAGCTAACCAGGAGGTTGCCATGAAATTTGATAAAATGGGGTGGCGGCATTTCTTTAGGAGTTTCGATGGCCACCATGTAGAGATTACTAAACTGTTCGCCCTGAATTTTAAGGATGACAGGGTGCAAATTGGGGATTTTGAGTTTATTATCAATGAAGATACGATTGCAGAAGCCACTAAGCTCCCACAGGTTGGAGAACGTTGGTTTAAGGGCAGCATGGTCAATAAGAAGAAATGCTTGGCTCTGTTAATGCCATTTCCGGATGATACGAAGCTAAAGATAGGCGTCCCTATGAAATTTCTCAAGCCCCAATGGAGAGTTTATTACGAAATATTAGTAAGGTATGTGTCCTATTGCGGACGATACTCCCATTTGCACTTATACCATTTACGATTGTTGTTAGCATTACGGGGTTACAAGCTTAATTTGCCTTTCTATCTATGGCAAAGTCTAAAGAAAATGTCACAGATGGTTAGAAATTTTAGTAACCCCGACAGGAGTCATTTTCACCACGGGTTGATAAAAATTATATTGCAATTTCAATTATCTGCAAATGGCCAGTCTTGGGATAAGTTTTTAGTCGACTGTCAGTTAGGGCCGACGCAGCGTTGGCCGAATCCATCCCCACGAACTCATAGGAAATGAAAAGCCATAAATTCTGGGGTTAATAGTACTTTTGAGAATATATCAGAGGTTAAGGGATTCAAGGATGTAAGCATACCCATAAACAATGGGATCAGTAAGAGTGATGACAAGGATTCAGTTCCTTACAACTCTAAAACAGTTTTGGATCAACCCTTATCTGATAGCACCCCTGCAGAAGTAGGAGAAGGATTAACCAAAGGTAAAACTGATAATAATGTTGAATGTAAAAATACATTTGAAACAAATAAACCCGATGAATATAACAGAGAATCTATGCATAGATTAGATCATCTTGCTCAGGTTTCTTGTGATAAGGAAGGACTTGGTTTTGAAAACCTATCATTTTCAAGAAGGGTTACGAGGAGCATGTACAGTACCCATGCGATTTCGAGTCCTATAGTTAATCAACAGGCTTCTAAGCCTGCAATTGTCAATATTGAAGATGACATCCTGTCATCTATCCCAGATACAATTAATGTAAATAATCCTACCTTCGGACATGGTAATGATGTACAATTGGACAAGTTCGAGGTTACTCAACCAAGTGTAGACACAGGTATTGCAGACCTTAAAACATCATCTAGTCTACATTGTGACAGTCCTCATTGTCCTCAGAGGGTCAATGAAGATGAGGCTCTAAAGCGTACACAATATAATGCATTCTAGGATAAAATTATGGAGTTCAAGGGTAAACTGAAGCACTGTCTATCTAGTACAGCATTACTAGAAGAAGAAAACAAAACCTTTAGAAGAGAATTGCTGCAGTGGATTGATAGATGGAAAGATATGAGTGCTAAGAATAAGCAATACAAAAAATCAAAGAATTCAATCTTAGGAACAAACCAGCTATTGCTGAAACGAATTGAAAAGCAAAACATTAAAATCATCAGGTTAAAGGCTAAACTAGCAGAAGTTCGAAGAGTAGTCGCTCTTAAAAATAAAACTTGATGATTTTTCTCATTTCTTATGTCACTGCAAAACATGTAATGATCATTTTGGTTTCGCATGCCTGTAAAATCGGAGATTTAACAGGCATGCATTTAAAATTTTAAGTTGATTTCATTACCTATTTTTTAATCAATTTTGATAAGATGCTTCGTTTGAATTCAATGCAGGTGGTTTTGTCATCATTCTTCTACAGAATCTCAGGACTTGGTTAATACGTTGGCATGGAGATGTGGCTATTTGTTACGAGCTGGAGTTTTATCAATGGACAAGAATCTTCTAAAAACACCTCAACTCAGGCTAGTCGTTTTCTGTTTGATAGTGATAGTTGTGGTATAAGAGATTAGATGCTCTTTTTAGTTAGAGGAATCCTATAATGTTGCATGCAACATTAATAAGGAAAACTGAATCATAGTAGTATATAAGTTAAGAGTTTTGATGAACTAAAGGGGGATGGAGTGTTGGAGGAAAAATGTATTAGAAATATATCTTATTACTGGTGCTATTTCATACTTGAAGTTGAACCTTTGATGTGAATGCTACTGGACATCTGCAGACAGATACTGTTACTGGTATTTTGTTTTTGGATTTTTATATATATATTTCAACGTATTATCTTCTGTCTTTATATTAACTCAGTGTGCTTTGATGTGCTGATGTTTAATTACATTTTTCACTTTATCATCTCAAGATAGTATTTTGAATGAACATCGCATTATGATTATGTTTATTAGTATTTTTACTGTAAACTTGAGTTATAATGACATATTTTTCTGTCTATTTAAAATTTCATTTGTATGTTAACAGTGATTTTTAAATAGATATTATCTTAAATTCAAATAATTGTCTTGTTAATTAATTATTAATCAATTTCAGAAGGTTAAAATTAATTGTTTATTTGCAGTTATTTTTTAGTTTTTGTTGTTATTTAACAGAATGACTTATTATTCATAATTCAGATGTGTCTATTTGAATTATGATTTAGTCTTTCTGTTCATCTTTACTGATTAATAGTTAATATAATTTTTGAATATGCTCTCAGCTGAGATAGGACATTTAGAATAGTTTAAGTTAAATTTTATTTTATTTTTTCTTTAGTAGTTGAATTAACAACTGTAGATTCGATTTTTATACTTTGTATAAGTTTTATATTTAGAAAACTTCCCAAAATCAAAGTCTTTCCTCAAGAAAGCAACCATAGGACAGTTTAGATAGTTTAATTTAGTTATTTAGGTAAAATAAATATTAGAATAGATTAGATTTTGTTGGTTTTAAGTTCTCCTTAAGAGACAAACTAGCTGGTAGTAGGACCATAACCTGCGAGGTTTTGTTAATTCAAACACACCGAACGCTGCTTTAAGCTAATTGTGTGGACAAAACCTCCTTATTGGCCTAGATTTAGAAAATCGGGCCAACAGGTATTGACTGGAAAAATAAAAAACACTTTGGCCAATATGTTGAACCTATTTATATATTGAAAACATGTAAAGAAGTTGTACTTACAATTTACAAAGTGTTAGATTTTTAACATTAAGCTAGTATAACTCTAGGATCTTTAACTGAGAGAACAACAAGCACATCAATCAAAAATAGTGTTTTTCCTCGAGGAAACCATAAATGGAGAAAACCCCACAAATTCCTCAGAGATAGAATTAACACCAAAATTAAAACCCCAAAAGAGTAAGATGATCTCCCGACAGCAGTAACCTTCTTTCTATTTATACCCTGTGTCTTCTCTTTCCTCAACTATGTGCTACACTTGAGTGTGTATGAGTTGTGTACTAAATAGAGAGGCTAGCTCTCTATTTATACTAATCCTGACATGACTAAAACCTTACTAGGGCTGACCTCTCTAGTAGAGTCTAATAACCCTAGTTCCCCGGAACTGCGGGGACTTTAACCCTTAGACAATAGGAGGGTTACCCACAATGACTTGACATGACTTGTTTACATTATAGATCTTCCCAATCGAAACATCCAGGCATGACATGACTCAAGTACATTACAAATACATCCCGGAATAAACATCAAGTTACAATACACAAGAAATATGAGTGAATACATTCCAAAGTTACATATACATCAACACTCCCTCTTAACTAGGAAGGTATTCTCTTGACACAATTTTCAGCACAAGTCTTCTTCTTTGTATCATCTGGGTCATCTTCATATTCAATTCATCTTCATCTAGATCTGGATCATCATCACTAGATCATGCTTGATCTGGATCATCACTGGATCTTCATCACTAGATATGGATCATCATCACTAGATATGGATCATCACTCGATATGGATCATCACTGAATCTGGATCACCATCACTAGATCTAGATCATCACTCGATCTGGATCACCATCACTGGATCTAGATCATCACTCGATCTGGATCACCACTGGGTCATCATCATAGGATCTAGATCATCACTACTAGATCTGAATCATCACTCAATATGGATCATCTTGGAGACATCATAACCAGATCTAGGTCATAGCTCGATCTGGATCATCACTGGGTTATCATCATATGTGCTATCTCATGATTCTTCTTATCATAGAAAGTTCTACAGAGACAGCCCTTTTTCATGTTGGGTGTAGGCCTACCTCCTCATAGGTCTTTGATAGCCCTTACATCTAACCTACTCGTCAGAATGGCCAACACTCACATCTGACCTTGACTTGTTAGAAAGGCACATCACTTACATCTGAACTTGGCTTGTTAGAAAGGAGCTCAGTCCTATACTGAGGGTTCCTGGTAACTCACTAGGTGCCTCCATTCAGAGATGGCAGTAGCCCTTATATCTGACCTCCTCGTCAGAATGGATGGCACTCACATCTGACCTCCTCGTCAGAATGGCCAGAACTCACATCTGACCTCCTCGTCAGAAAGGCGGTAGCCCTTACATCTGATCATGTAGGACCTCATCCTATAGTCACATCAGAAAGGCCGACACTTAGATCTAACCTACTCGTCAGAAAGGCAGTAGCCCTTACATCTATGTAGGATCTCATCCTACATTAGAATGGCTGGCAGTCACATCTGACCTCCTCGTCAGAAAGGCAGTATCCCTTACATCTGTGTAGGAACTAATCCTACATCAGAATGGAGGGCACTCACATCTGACCTACTCATCAGAAAGGAAACATCCCTTATATCTGATCAAGTGGGAACACATCCCTTAATCACATCAGAATGGCCATGTGCTCACATATGATCATGTAATACTACATCTTACAATCGTCTCAGAAAGGCCCTCATTCCAAGACCAAGTATTCCTAGCAACTCACCAGGTAGCTCCATTCTAAGAATGGCAATAATCCTTATATCTTATCATGTAGGAACCAATCCTATAATCATATTAGAATGGCTCAGCAATCATATCTAACATGGAAGGAACCAATCCTCTCACCATGACAGAATGGATCAGCCCTTACATCTGACTTGCTTGTCAAAATGGATTCTAGACTCATCACTTCCCCTTGGAAGGGACCTCGATCTGGAGAACACCAAGCTTCTCCCTCAAGTACTCAAACTTCACTCTGGCCAATGGCTTCATCAACAAATTAGCTATTTAATCGTCCATCACAATATACTGGAGCTTCACTGCTCCCCTCTGCACCATATGTCTGATATAATGATACTTGATCTCGATATGCTTCGACTTGTCATGGAACACTGGGTTCTCTGACAACTTCACAAAACTCTGGTTGTCACAGTGTATACAAGTAGCATCCAGCTCGAGATCAAATAAATCAGACAATAGCTTCCTAAGCCATACTACCTCACAACTAGATGAACAAGCTATGACATACTCTACTTCAACTGTACTCAGTGCCACACAGGATTTCTTCCTACTGAACCAAGAGATCACACCTGATCCCATACTGAAGAAACATCCTGAAGTGGTCTTCCTATTGATGGCACTGCCTATCCAATCTGAATCAGCATAACCCTCCAGGTTAATCTTCTGATTCATATCGTACTTGAGCCGATATTCAACCATACCTCTCAGGTATCTCATAATATGCTTTGCAGCAATCAAGTGAACATGTCTCATATCTATCAAGAACTGGCTTAAGGTGTTCACAGCAAAGAAAATATATGGTCTAGTGTTCATCAGGTACATCAAGGACCCAATCATTTGACGATACATCGTATCATCAACCGAATTTGATGAAGCATCGCTCAATAGCTTCAGGTTCGATGCCATAGGTGTGGCCATAGCCTTGCAGTCCATCATCCCAAACCTTTTCAGGATCTCTACTACATACTTCCCTTGTCCAAAGGAGATTCCATCTGCACTCTGCCACACCTCCATACCTATAAAATAATGCATCATACCCAATTTCTTCATTTCGAACTCGACAACAAGCTTTCTCTTCGTGTCAGCAATCAACACATCCATACCTATCACAAACATATCATCTGCATATAGTAGGAGCATCACTGGGTTTCCATCTTCAACCTTGTAGTAAAGGTTGGAATCTACTTTACTTTTGGTAAATCCCAAACTGAATAGAAAGCTGTCAATTCTACTGTACCAAGTCTCAAGTGCTTGTTTTAAACCGTACAGGGTTTTCTTCAATCTTCATACATGAGACTCTTTGTCATGTGTCTCAAAACCAAGTGGTTGTTCTACATATACTTCCTCTTCCGCTACACCATTCAAGAAAGCAGTCTTGACATCCATTTGGTGTATCTTCCATTTCCTCACTGCAGCCAGGGAAAGTATTGATCTGATGGAAGTGTATTTGGCTACAGGTGAAAAGGTTTCTTCATAATCTATTCCTTCTTTCTGTGAGAAACCTAGTGCAACAAATATTGCTTTATATTTCTCTATGCTACCATCTGCAGCATGCTTGATCTTGTATATCCATTTGGAAGTTAAAACTGACTTCCCTTCTGGTCTTGGGATAACATCCCAAACATCATTCTTCATGATCAATTGATATTCTTCGATCATAGAATCCTTCTATTCTTTCTGTTCTTCCTCTTCTTCATAACTAGAGGGTTCTTTATCAATGAAATCACATAGTAATGCTACATACCTGGAGTAGGATCTGGTCCTTTTTCTTTCTCTGTGATTCTCTTCTAGAGCACCATATCTTTCCACACCTTGGATAGGTTCTCATACCCAAGCAGGTTTCCTCTTATGAGGATTCTTCTCTGGAGTTGGATCTATAGGTATTTGTGGTTCTTCAAACTCTCGATATTATTCTTGAGTTTCTTCATTCATGGTTGTATCATGAATTATGGGTGCTTCTGCTTCTTCAGATTCTTCAGCAGGTTTCTTTCTGGATTTGTTGTAAGCTATGTCTTCATCAAATTTCACATCCCTGCCAATGTCAATCTTCTTGTATCCTGGGAAATATATTCTGTAAGCCTTCACGCTTTCAGAGTATCCCACAAATATACCCTTCTTTCCTGAAGGATCTAATTTTGTTCTCTTTTCTTTTGGAATGTGTATGTACACAGGACAGTCGAATATTCTGAGATGGTTGACTTCTGGTTTCTTTCCAAAGAAGACTTCTTCAGTAGTCTTGTTCTTGAGTACTCTATGTGGAGTACGATTCTGTACATACACCACTGTTCTGGCAGCTTCCACCCAAAGATGCATAGGAATATCTTGATCATGAAGCATTGCTCTTGCATCTTCCATGATATTTCTATTCTTCCTTTCTACAATCCCATTCTTTTGTGGATTATAAGGAGTGGACAACTCTTTCTTAATCCGTGAGTCTTTGCATTAGATGTGAATTCTCTGCCATTATCTGATCGAAAGGTCTTGATATTCTTGTCTCTATGATTCTCGATCAAGGATTTGAATTCCTTGAACTTGCTGAATACTTCATATTTTTTCTTCATGAAGTAAATCCATGTGTTCCTAGAAAAGTCATCAATAAAAGAAACATATTATACATACCTTCTTAGTGATCTTGAGGACATAGGACCACATACATAGGAGTGGATGGTTTCCAAGATTCCTTTTGCTTTGCTTTCGCTACTTGGAAATTTCTTCTTTGCGTTCTTTTCTTTCGCACATCCTTTGTAGACCCCATCATGTTTTGCTTGAATTTCTGGAATACCTTCAACAAATTTGCTTGCAATTGGTAGTGCTCTGTATTGCACATGTGCAAGCCTTCTATGCCAAAGTTCATTTGTCTCTACTGTGTCATGGACCAAGGCTTGTTCTTGATGGCCCTTCAATTTGTATATACCTCCTTCTTGTTCGCCAATCACTATTGCATCATTAATAGTCTTTCCCTTTGGCCACATGATGACTTGGCCATCTGTGAATGAAACCCTCATGCCTTTTGCATCTAATGCAGATATGGAGAGAAGGTTCTTCTTGAGTCCTAGTACAAACAATACATATTTCATCCTCATAGACTTTCCAGAGTCAAGTTTATAAGAAGATTCCCCACTACCTTTTATTGGATATTGGTAGTCATCTCCAAGATTCACCTTTTGAGGTGATTCATGTTCTAAAAGTTTCACAAAGGATTCTTTGAATCCTGTCCTATGCTTGGAATCCCCACTGTCTATAAGCCAATCATTGCTTCCATGTGTGATATTTCCTGTGAGAGCAGAAATTAAGAAATATTCTTCATCACTTGGAGTCTTCACTTTCATATTTGGTTTTCTTCTTGGATGGTTCATCATCCTCTGCAGTATGAGTATGATGTCTTTTCTTGTTGCCCTTTTTCTTATTTTGTCTTTTAGGACAATATTTTGCAAAGTGTCCTACTTCATCACAAGTATAACATCTGCCTCTAGAGAAATATTTTCTAGAGTTAGTTTTAGAAAAATGCTTACCTCTGGAGCGATGAGAACTTCTTTTGGTTTTCTTGGAATGTATTGTGAGAGCTTGATCTTCACTTCCCATATTCTCTTCTCTGGCTGCTATCCCAGCTTCTTCTTGAGATCATTCTTCCCATAGTCTGCTGAACTTGACTAAATTCTTTCTGGCACATATCCCTTGAATAAAGGAGTCCCATGATCTAGGGAGACCATTCAAGGTGGTCATTACAATCTCAGCATTTTCCACTTCTTCATCTACTGCTTCTAGTTGTTCTTTGATTTGAGAAACTCTTGTGAAGTAAGACTGGATGGTTTTTGCATTCTGAATATTCACATTCTTTAGTTGGTTTCTCAGAGTCATCTTTCAATTTACGTTATTCCCTTCAAACAATTTGGTTAGGGCATCAAACATAGATTTAGGTGTCTTTAGGGAGGACACCTATGGTATGAGATGATCCTTGATAGAATCAGCAATGATTCTCTATGCCATAACCATCTTCTTCTTGTGTAAGGCCTTAGCCTCATCTCCCTCTGGAACTGGAACCTCCTCATTGATGTAGGAGTCCAAATCATTCTCTTCTAGGACCAGGGATATCCTATACTTCCAGGCTTGGAAGTTATCAATTCCCTCAAGCTTTTCATTAAGCTTGGTATGATGAGACATATTAACTGAGAACCTCAAATGGAAATACAAAATATTTAGATCTTACCAGTTCAAGATGTCGGATCTGGATTTGTAGCTGAAATTTTGTAGTGCTAGTTAAGAAGCAGATTAGGGTTTTGCTCTTCTGGAGTTCTGTCCAACCAATTTATTTGAAATTGATCCCTAACTTCGATTTTAGGGAGGAGATCAATTCAGGACTTGGCTCACTGAAAAATTCCTCTTCTATGAAAATCCCTAATTTCCGGTAGCAGTGTCGGGTCCAAAACTGAAAAACCTCATAATTGGATTCTGCTTCGACAAAAAGATGCACCCTAAAGAGGAGAGTTATTCCAACCTTCTTTTGCTGAAAAAATGTGGAGAGAGATCCACAAAGTAGGAAGCCTTAGTTCCCACAGTTGCAGAGTGTCTTCTTCTCAGGTTAGCTTTGATACCATGTTAGATTTTTAACATTAAGCTAGTATAACATTAGGATCTTTAACTGAGAGAACAACAAGCACAACAATCAAACACAATGCTTTTCCTTGGGGAAACCATATATGGAGAAAACCCCGCAACTTCCTCAAAGATAGAATCAGCACCAAAAGTAAAACCCCAAAAGAGTAAGATGATCTCCCGACAACAGTAACCTTCTTTCTATCTAGCCCCAGTGTCTTCTCCTTCCTCAACTATGTGCTACACTTGAGTGTGTATGATTTGTGTTTTAAATAGAGAGGCTAGCTCTCTATTTATACTAATCTTGACATGACTAAAACCCTACTAGGGCTGACCTCTCTAGGAGAGTCTAATAACCCTAGTGCCCCAGAACTGCGAGGACTTTAACCCTTAGACAATATGAGGGTTACCCACAATGACTTGACATGACTTGTTTACATTATAGATCTTCCCGATCGGAACATCGGGGCATGACATGACTCAAGTACATTACAAATACATCCCGAAATAAACATTGTGTTACAATACATAAGAAATACAAGTGAATACATTTCGAAGTTACATATACATCAACACAGAGCATTATTTCTTGTTAGCGTTAACCAATGTAGGATGGAACAATGAAGCACACTGGAAAGGAAATTGAAAAGAATGCAACATCCCTATAAGATTCACTAAGATAATTTTATTAATGTCCAATGAATGACCACAAAAGTAGGGTCAATGGGACTAAAACGAATACACCCAATTTATTAGGAAGTGGGAGTGTGATGGAAACTCCTAGATGTAAGCTACCTACATTAAGTAAAGACAAAAGGATATAAGATGAAGGGAAATGAGTACAAAAGGGAGAAAATCATCCAACAGAGAGTGTCAAGAATTATTGGAATTAGGGACTAAGAAGGCCTAAACAGAAGGGAGGGAATCCTCTAAGTCATCAATTATTGTAATGCTGACAATAGGATGTCTGATAAGGTCCTCCAAAGAATAAAAACGCAGAGGTGCCATTGTTTCATAATCCTGGGTAAGATCTAGGGGTGCAGTTCCACATAAAGAGCCCCACCAATCCTACCACTCAAGGCCAAAGTGGGGGAAGAAACTCTGAATCAATGATTTTCTACTTGACAAAGCGTACGGGACAAGTGCTCTCAATAGATAGAATTTGTCTCTGATTTTGGGATCTCATAGAGCTACATTGTCAATCACTCATGTAACGTCCAATCTGGGGTCTTGGATGAGAGCCCCTTAGAGTCTCTTAGAAGAAGGACATCTCCTCAAGGGTGCTCAAGAAAATGTTTGAGCCCTCACTGATTTTATTATTGAAAAAGTATGAATCTCTAGTTATCCTTTCTGACCCTAAGAGACTCTATGTGCTATGACCCAAAGGGGGGAAACCCAAAAAAAATTTGCAATCATGCTTTACCAACTTGGCAAGCCTTGAATAATTTGAAATAAGGCTAGTAAGAAACAATACCATAGTTTTGTATGCACACACATTGAAAACAAATGGCTTATCAGATAAGCCACCCAAAAATAGTATATATGATCATGTACATGCATGAGAATATAAAACTAATGGCCTAAGGCCCCTTCATTTGAAAAGGCTGAGTAAAAGTGTAGCTTGAAGATATTTTACCTGTTAGTTTGATATTTCATAGCCATGGGGATTACCTATTAGTTTGATATTTTTATAGCCATGGGGAATAGTCAAAATGTTCTTCAATTAGAAAATTTCCCCAATTTTTTTGGACTATATACCGGTACATTATTTGACTCATTTCTCTACACTGGTCATCATAAATGTTATGGTGCTTCTCTTCAACGTCAAGAATGCCTCATTGCTTGTCAAATATTTATATCTAAAATCTATAAAGGACTCAAGCCATACCTGATATGCTTGCATGCCATTTCTTAGCGAATGACAAGATATTTCACCATGAATTAAATGCTTAAAATAAATCTATATGACCCCTCGATGAAACAGTTAATGGCATGCCGTAAGAATGAAAGCTATGTCAAATTATCCAAGGGCCAAACAATACAAGCACAACTAACTACCTGTACAAAGGATTGTAGCACCATTAACTTCAAAACTAGTACAAGGGTTGTAATTGAACTTCCATTCCTTCAGATCGGTGAAGGCCTCGCTCACCAGGTGGTACAATTAGATGCAAGAGATCTATAGAGTCATTAGCTTCATGGTTTCCCATAACCCAGTTGCTTTTGGGTGGAATTCTGACTTTATTTTTTCTTTTAGACTCCCGGTACTCCAAGTAACCCATAGCTACAAAACCAAATAGAAACTATAGAATTAGATCCCAGTTAATCCCTCTGACATTCTCGCCACCATATCTGTCTCCAAGTTGTCTCATTCCACTTATAAGAGCTATAATCCCAATCACAAGTGCACTTCTTCCATTAGCTACATGTAGGTACTCCCACAAAATTATTTTTGAGGAAGATTTCTCCCCTGCAACAGCTTTCTTGGGGTGCAAGTAAGCATTGAATGGCTTCCATCATGCAAAAAAAATAGCTGCCACACCAAACTTCACATGTAGAGATTCTATGTGAAATCTTTGAGTTTAGCTGCAACAAAAACCAATCAAAGTAGCATCAAAACTATACTAGAATATTGCAAATTTTCATGGATCTGAAACCAACCATCTCCTTTTAGGTGTTTCAAATATCTTGCTTCCAATACTCCTCCAGGGAGCAGAATTCCCTATGCTAGGAACATCATAAATCCATGAACTGTTAAAACAGGACGAAGTGCTTGGTCAACCTCAACTGCACCTCTCATCAAATGCACTAACATTTCTCGGCTACTTGTCTGAGAATGCATATTTCTGTCACTCAAGCGTTCTACAAACCAAAGGGCACCAGTAGCCCAAACAATTTTCAATGGTAAATATGGATCTATAATATTCTTTCATTCTAATATTCCACTGCATCGTGGATCCAAAGGGCGAGTGAATTCAAATGTAATAATTCCATTCTCAGATTTGCATCTTACATCTGACATTTTTTCTCTTGTAGGATGCACACTTAAAGAATCCTTCCCGTCAATACATATGACCTCACACTCCCATTTCAAATGCCATCAAACCACCCCACATAATTGAAGCTATTCACCATCCCCGCACCTAAACCAATCACTATGTAGCCACTTTTATGCTCTCCCCAGACAACAAAATATATTGAATTTTTTGATAAAGTCCAAAATGATGTTACTTGTTGATTATCTAGAAAAACATTGTTATTGTACATATCAGACAACCTACTATCAACTACTTGCACCTTTCAACCCATCTTCTTTTCAAAATATGACTCATAGATGAATTGATCAGGTGTGTTCTGATCTGCTTTCCATGTTAGCTCCAAATGATTTGCAGGCACCCCATGGGCATCTTCTCCACCCACGTAGATAATTTGCGTTTCATTTCTGGATGCAGCCCCACCAATAGGATCAGAAGTAATACAAAATGCAACATTATGCTCGACCTGTATTGAGAATGTAGCTGGTACACCCATTTCAACTCTCAAAACATGATCCTCCTTCCTGCTTATATACAAAACCTTCTATGGGTTTTGTGGGTTAGGATAATGCATTCCATTTTCTGCTCCAAAAATGAGATGGGATTTCCCATCTGCAACAATTAAAGGACGGTCATCCTCTTTGTTTTCTACCTCTAAAGGTCCCAAACATTTTTCTACGCTCATGAGACTGAGGCAGGTATAAAGGTCGAAGACTATCCAGTAGCCTCATCAAACCTAGAGCCCAAATCATAGTCATATTATCAGTGGCATTCACTGAGACATCAAATTTTGTATCCGAGCTTTCAAGAGGCCTTTGGTAATGGACAAGAGACATTCCATCTTGTCTTTAACTTTAAACACGTTTTGTTTTATTAACATCAACATTTCCATCACGATCGACATAAAGAAAATCTGGAAAGACTCCCAACAGAGGTCCATCTTTGTCCAACACACATTCAGTTTACTTAGTAATATAATAATCATCTGCAAAGGGGTCGCCTTGGTCAGTAAATCCCGCCATCGTGACATCGGCTCAAAAATAGAAGTTACCTGATGACCCTAGATGTGCCCATCCAAATTCCATGTAATGGCGTTCAATTACAGTAGCTTCAAGTCCAATATGAATTGCATCTCTATTTCTGTTCAAAGGCCATAACAAATGAAAATTGGGTGCAAGTTCTATACAGTTGTCAAACATCATCGACTGTTTGGCACCCCTTTTAACCCTTCCACTTGAATATGCAGATCCATTTGGGCTTGATTTAGTAGGAGCAGGGGCCGGGCTCGACGAAAACCTTCATAACCAGAAGATTCATTCGCAACTTCCAGCAGGACATGACCGAAATATGACGTCGTAGCCATGTCCCATACTCCCAGAACATTAAACTTGTCCAATGTATAATTAGTCAGTCTAACCACCATAGAATCATTCTTATAGGTTCTATTTAGCTTCTCATATGATATAATAAACTCATTAGTCAAATTCTCAAAATCATCCCCATAGGCCCCCCACCAATAAACCTTGACCCCTTCAATCATATCAAAATTGGTCACCATGAAGGAGAAAGCATCCAATACACTAAGCACCCCTCAGAGCTATTGAGGGTTTCCCCTAAATTGGTTTGCAGTTGAGAGAAACCTTTAGGTACATGGAGAGATCTACCGCAAATTGGAACCTAATTTTAGCAAGACTGTTCACTGAGCCGATCCGTTTCGCATATTCGAAGACTAGGATAAAATTCTCTCTCGATCCCTTAATGTCGTTGTTGATCCCAGTGCTGTTATTTTTGGTGTTTACAAAGGTCGTGGCTATGGCCTTGGGTTTCACCATGGCTGAAGTGTTCCACAAAACACTTCAATGACAACAGATCAAAAGCTCCAGTGAACAAATTTGAAGGGTGTTTTAATTTCGATTGGAAGGGAATTTATTTCGGGATCCCTTCAAAGATGAAGTGAAATATAAATAATTGCACTTCAAGTGGAAGAAGTATAAAGTAACTAAACCCTTTCACCAAAAAAAATACAAAAAAAAAATATTATTTTTCTAAATTTTTATAATTTTAAACAATTGAGCGTCTCTCATATATTTTCAATAAAAAAATTTTGAAACATTAATTTGTCATATATGTATTAATAATTTTATAGTTATGTAACATAGCAATTATTTTATTGTATTTTTTGGAGTTGGAGTACACTTCATTATATAGAAAAAAACTACTTAGACTATGCGATAACCATATTGGGGCATTTGCGTGATCTTATGCATAGTGCATGCCATAGCTAGATATAGTCTTAAAGAAAAACTAGAACCATGAGAGAATTACTTACTATTAACTATGTACAAAATGAAGCCACTAAGCAAAACAAGGCAATAAT
>LPNX010122074.1:91178-135373 GCA_001517045.1 Pseudotsuga menziesii
GATAGGCATCTTCCAGGCTTGAGCTGTCAGTTTTGTGGCATAGAAGGTCAAAAAAAACACTGGATAATCAGGGCCTAGCTTCAAGAGGATGGCCAGTATGAGCTGATCATCTTTCTTTTCAATACCACACTGTTTCAGCTGCAAAACTAGTGCTTTGAACTTGGAGAAATATAGCTGCAGGGTTCAAAGCTCATTGGACTCAGAGAAATCAACTCATTTTTGATTTGATGTCCCCTCATCTCATCTGTCCTTCCAAAAATATCAGCAATCTTCTCCCATACTTCATTCGGTGATGTCAATCCATCAAGATGGAAAAGGAGGTCTCTGGAAATACTCAGGCACACGAGGCCATAAGCCTCATCCCTCCTGTTGTGCCATTTTATCTTCTCTGTAGCTGCATTGGGCTCTGCTTCTGTTTCCATAGTCACCCTGTAGAGGCCTTTCGCTCTCAACAGTATCTCCATCTCTGCTTTCCATTCAAAGAAATTGAAGGGAGTCAAGATAGTTTTCTGTGATTGATCCATAGCTCTAGAAAATATGTCTCGGCTGTCAGTAGAAGGCTCCCAGTCTTTGATGTCGAACCTGCAAAACAATTTTTGAAGGAGAGAAACAACCTACAATGGCTCTAATACCATGTGGAAATTAAGTCCAGCAATAGATTAATTTTACTCACAACAATTATCAACTGATCATTCAAAGTCACTCACAAAAGAGACTGAATATGGAGCTGTAACACTAAATTGTATTAACCAAGTGTACAATAGCCAACCCTATAATAACATAGGTTTCTGAATAAATAGAATACATCAAGAAATCGAATGCATGAGGAGGCATCCAAATCTAGCATAAAGCAGGCTTACCAAAAATAAGCAAATCCCCCATAGGTGTAAAAAGCTAATCCCAAATCTGTCATGGAGCTCACGAATTGGAAAAAAGGCATAGGAAAGCTAAAGAGTGGTGGAATGGCAGCTCATACATCCTTTTGCATGGAGAAAATAGAGGAGGATGTGTAGGACAAAAAACAAGTCAACCTCACCTAGTCTAGCTTTTCCTTTTGCTTTAAAACACTGAAAAAGCAGGCAATAAAGCAGAAAAACCAGAAGGGCACCCAGGAGGCCAGGAATAAAGTAGAATTGATTCCTTTAGCTCTCCCATGTGCTACATGAGTCAAATAGGGAAATTTTGACCTCTATGGATAGGCAAATAGCAACTTGCATAAGGTGGGACACATGGACTAGGCAAATAAGACAAAAATAATGGAATTAATGTCTAAGTGGGTAAACTATGGGTTGATTATTCTAACATGTTGTTGTAATATATCTATAGGTTATACATATTCTACTGGAGATTTCTCAAATGATGAAACTAGACATAGGTAAAGCGAGCAATATGAGAGAAGAAAAAGAAAACATATCCCAATTAATGAAGACAATACCGGTGACAAGACATTGATGAGTTGTAATTACATATTTTAAGATTTAATAAAGTATTGATAAATGTGTATTTATTTACAAAGAGTTGCATTTATAATTCTAATTATTACTTATTGTAATGTGTTTTATGTTGTGAAAAAGCTTAATTAAAAACCTAACATCATTTCTAAAGATTATAACAAAAATAGAAAGAGACCTAGATATGGGATACTTGTATTGAATGTAGTGGGGATAAAATTATAGCAGTCTTAGTCATAATAGATGTAAACATGATAGACATGGTATGATATTCCATACATTTTTTAGATAAATTTAGAATGTAATTGTTATCTAATATACTACATTTTTTGTTACACTTATTTATTCTATTACGTGCATATTGATGGTGTGAGCATAGAGTGCAAATATGACGATGAATAGAGACAAAGACTTGTTTCATCAATATAATATAAAGAAAATACTTTCAATTATGATGATATAAAAGTTACTAATGAAGGGAAAATTTTAGAATACTCAATTTCATCTCTATATCGATGTTTTCCTTTTGACAATATGGGATTTCATCACAAGAGTGACACAACACACTGTTTCATCACAATAGCGACGAACGTCGGGATAATTTTGAATTGTTTCAACAAATTAAAACTGTTTAGTAACGAAAGCAATGATTTTACCTGTTTCATGGCAAATTTTCATGGAACTTTTGACCCATATGTAGTAGTGGGTATACATAAGTATTATGACATACATCATCATCGTGGACATTGACATTGTCATCATCATCATCAATGCCATATGGTAGATCAACATCATCTTGATCATCATCCTCATTATCATAATCATCCTCAACATCAAGTACATCATCAACAAAATCATCGTCATCATTGTCATTATGGTCACACATATGCCATTAGTGTTAATCACTCATCGACATTAGGATTCATGTCATGTAATTGTTAGGGTCATTTATATGCCGTTACAGTCGTTACTATGATAATAGGGTTGTTTAGATGTCATTACAGACATTTAGGTTCCATTAGAAACAATTAGGATCCAAAATTGATACCATATACATAATAATCGTTGAAATCCACATCGTCATCATCATCATACAATAAATCAACACCATTGTCATCGTCGTAGTCATCATCAATATAATTGCGATAATAATGAGCAAGGAGCTGTACTACCTCACAAGAATGGATGATATACTTTTATACTTATCAAATCATATCCATATGCTCCATCATAATTATCATAATGCATCATTTGCATGTTGTTAGGGAGAATAATATGCCATTAGGGTATATCAAGTGTTGTTGGGGACACTAAAATGCCATAAGAGCAATTTAGGTGACATTAAGGTAATTTACCCCTCATTAGGATTAATCATGATCCGAAAGTGCCATGATTATGATCATTTACGTGCCACTATGATAAATCAAGATCCAAAATTACTATCACATGGATCATGATCATTTACATTGACATTGATATATCTGACGATATGTCAGATGTTTCCCGAACACAATCCCTAGCTCTAATCCTAGTGCAATTCCTAGCGTAGTTCCTTTCAAAATTTCTGGCATTATTCCAGGTGCTATACCTAGCGCTATGTTGGATGGTTTCTAGGCGCAATTCCTAGATCTATAGTTGGCGCTATGTTGGATGTTTTTCCTACCGAAATTCATGGAGCAATTCCTATTGCTAACCCTGTATTGATATATGGTGTATGTTATTTAGGATGCTTTTTTGGAGGCTATTCTTGGCGTTATATGGGATGCCTCTGTGGATGCTAATTAGGAAATTAATTGGGATTCTAATTGGGATGCTAATTGGGATTCTAATTGGGATGCTAATTGGGATTCTACTTGTGATTTTAATTGAGACATTAATTGGAATTCTAATTAGCGTCCAAAATAAAGTCAACTTTTAAAAAGGGACGATAATTAGGATGCTAATTGGGACGCTAATTGGGATGATAATTGGGACGCTATTTGGGATGCTAATTGGGATGTTAATTGGGATTCTAATTATCATCCAAAATAGCACAAAATTTTAAAATGGGATGCTAATTGGGATGCTAATTGAGATGCTAATTGAGATTCTAATTATGATGTTAATTGGGACGCTAATTGGGACGTTAATTGGGATGCTAATTAATGTCCAAAATAGCACCAAATTTTAAAAAGGGACTCTAATTGGGATGCTAAATGGGATGCTAATTGGGACACTATTTGGGACTCTAATTAGGAGGCTAATTGGGATGCTAACTTGGGATGCTAATTGGGATGCTAATTAGCGTCCAAAATAGCGCCAACTTTTAAAAAGGGACCCAAAAAATGCCATTAAAAGTGCCATCTCGTGGAAAAGCATCCACTTTGTCCAAAAATGATGGAAAATACACTAAAAGTGATAGTGGATGCTAAAAAGGAAGCTAAAAGAGACGCTAATCACAAGTTTTTGTTGTAGTGAAATCACTCATTTCAAAGGCATTGTGGAGAGTAGTTTTGATGGCTGAAATGGAAGCAACTATGCTACCTGTGATCAGTAAGTCATCAACATATAAAAAATAATAATAAAATGACCATCAGATTTCTATATATACACATTTGGATCTGATCTATACCTTTGGAATTTTTGCGAGAGAAGGAAGGCATCCATCTTGGAATACCACTCTCTTGGGGCCTGCTTTAACCCGTATAGTGACTTCTTTAGCTTGCAAAGAAAATATGGATCAGAGATGTAGCCCTCAGGCTACTTCATGTATATCTCCTCATGATTATATCCATGCAGAAAGGATTACTTAACATCCATATGATGCATTTCCCTATGCTTAGATGCCGAAATTTCCAAAACTAGGCGGATGGAGTTCATTTTTGCAACTAGTGCAAAGGTCTCATGGTAGTCCACACCTTGGACCTAAGAGAAAACTTTTTCCACCAGCCTTGCCTTATATTTGTTGGTTCTGCCATCAGAAACAACCTTGGTCTGAAACACCCACTTGCATTGAACCAATTTCCTTCCCAGAGGAAGAGAAACTAGCTCCCAAGTAGTGTTTTTCTGAAGAGAATTCATCTCTTCATCCATGGAAACTTGCCATCTCGGATCCTTCCGAGCATGGTAGTAGGATTTTGGGTCTGAAATATTCATCAAATAACAATTTTTGGATAGAAAATTATCAATACAAGAGAGCACAATACCTGCTATTTGGAAATCAGACCGGGTTCTCCTTGGATCATCCAGATTTCCAATGTTATCTCCTGCGGAGGAGAGTGTTTGCTGGGCCCATGTGGGAAGATGATTTTGTACTTCAGGTTTTGATTCAGCATCTAATGTTTTCTATACACTGATATAATAAATTTTAGGACCCAAATCAGGGTCATCACCCCCAATTTCATCATCCAAATATTTAGTAGAGTAGGAAGGAAATTCAACAGTTTTCTCCTTTACTAGTTCCACCTCTTGAAGAGGCTCATCGAACTTGACACTTATCTCGATAATGATCTATTTTGTTTTGATATCCAGCAGATTGAAACCTTTTGATTCATTAGGATACCCAAAAAAATACATTCTATGCTTTGCGGTTGCAAAGCCCTTCTTTTATCAAGTGGAATTTGGGCCCATGCAGTGGACCCAAACACCCGCAGGTTCGACAAATCTGGCTTGTGTCCGAAGTATACTTAGAAAGGGGTCTTCCCTTTCATGGATGAGTGTGGCAATCTATTATAAATGTATGCTATAGAATTCATGGATTCAGCCCACAAATTTGCATCCAACTTTTTTGATTCCAACATACAGGTGGTCATCTCCTTGAGAGACCAATTCTTCCTTTCCGCTACACCGTTCTGCTGGAGAGTGTAGGGAATTGAATGTTGGACCTGAATGCCACTTTGGGAGCATATGTGTAGCAAATAATTAGTGACATACTCCCTACTATTATCATATCTCAATATATTTATCTTAATCCCAGAGGCATTCTCGATCAAGGCCTTCAGTTTAGAGAAATTTTCACATGCTTCAGACTTCTTTTTGAGAAAGAAGACCCATGTGTACCTTGAAAAATCATCAATAGAAGTTAGAAGATAACTTGATCCATTCATGGATAGGATAGGCATTAGACCACTGATATCAAAATGTGTCAGCCCCAGGACGCATGTATCTTGGTTTTCCTTCCCCCGATCATACTTGTGCTCAAGGTGTTTTCCAACCACACAACCCTTGCAAATTCCAATGGTATCCTTGATGACCAGGAGGCCTTCAACCACGGATTTTTTCTATAATTGCTGCAAATATTTGAAATTTAGATGGCCAAAACTTTCATGCCACATCCTACTAACTTCATTTCCATGAGTTAGCAGTGTAGTAGGCTTTGCATCCACCACAAAGTGGGAGAACTCATAGGATTTTGCATGATGGTTTGCAAGGCCTTTAGAAATGAGTTTCCCGCATGCAAGTTCCATTATCTCAACATCATTCTCTATAAAAGATACTCTATTAGGAACTCCTATATGTGTCATCTGATAGACACTAAGTATATTTTATGCCAGAGACGGTACATACAAAACATTTGAAAAATATCCATTCTCAAGATCAACCGTACCTTGTCCTTATGAAATGATGGTGGAGTCATCTCCCATGTGGATGGGGATGGATTTTCTGGTCTCAAAGGATGAAAAGGAGTCTATTTTATCCATCATGTGGTTTGAATCTCCAGAATCAATCAAGAATGCTTTGGACTTCGAAGTGCTTTCCATGAGGGCATGACCTTTTTCATGCTGTGGTTCCTGATCTTATTGATCTTTCCTCCAAAAGATTTCCGAAAGATAGATGTGATTTATCTCAAGGGGAGAGGTAGATTCATCAAGATTCTTCTTCATGTAGGCATTTTCAGGGTGGAATCCCTTCCCACAGTATGAACACTTGACTTTTTCCTTTCCATGATGACCTTTTCCTTTGTTCTTCTTTGAGCTGGAAGACTCATCATGCTGTTGGTTTTCAACTTTAGGCTTAGGAGCTTTGAATTTAGTTTTTGGGTTATTATGCTGCTTTCCTTTACCCTTCAAATCTTTGGGCCCTGGGACATGGAGGGCTTGATCACAGGAGGATCTGATGATCCCCATCTGGATAAGCTTATCATGTTCACTTGTTAGGGACTCAATGAAGGAATTGAGTGTAGGCATCTTGCATCTAGGGGTTGTGAGCTTCCCCACATGGAATGTAGAGACAAAAATTGAATAATCAGCTCCAAGTTTGGAGAGTATGGCGAGGATGATCTGAGCATCCTCCTTCTCCACTTTGCATTGCTTCAACAATAAGACAATGTGCTTGAACTTTGTGAAAAATTCATTCAAGGTCTCGAAATTGGAAGGCTGGAGAGACATCAATTCATTTTTGAGCAGGTAAACTCTCAAATCATCCTGCTTTCCATACAAGGTTTCCAATTTTTCCCAAATTTCCTTTGGATTCTTGAATCCCGAAAGATGGAAAAGAAGATCCCGGGAAACATAGAGGCACAAGAATCTGAATGCTTCATCCTTCTTGTTCAAGAATCTAGATTTGTCTATTGCAGAATGAGGCTCCTCTTCAGTGTCCATGGTGACCCTAAGATTCATTGGGGAAAAGGACCGGTCGATCTTTATCCCTGTCATTAAGTGTATATTAAGATAGCAAAAAAGGAAAAAAGGATCAACCCAACTTTTCCTTTGTCATTAAGTGATCATCAGGAAACCGAGATATAAAATAAATATTGGCCAAAACTCCCCAAGAATAACATATATGGTTTACTTTATCATTAAATATAAGTAGTCTCTAACCATGCCCATCTCTTTACTGATCAGTATTTTAATGTTTTATCATCCATGTCACGGAGAAAACTTCCTATGGCTTGGGGTGTACCACAACAGACAAAGAAACCACAAAAATCAATCCCTTCCCCATATGTAAGAGAAATACAACATATAACACTAAAGGATCTCAAAGCATACCTTATTCCAGATGGTTGTAGTAGATCCCCATTGAGCTTTTTCCAATCCCGCTTGCGTTAGCAATTTACTCTCAACAATAGTAAACAAGGCAAGAATGCTATACAATATAGTGTTAGGCCTACTCTAGCATATATAATCAATGATACATAAGCAATTAAACACATGCATGGATTTAATATTCATTTAAATGCACATCATTGGACAGGAAAATATATTTCTATTAATAAATCATAGATTACATAAGTGACAACCTTTGTCGGCATGTTTGCGAATATGAGAAATTGAGTCCTCCACTTGGGCCTCCACCACCTCAATCCTTCATCTCTTGACAGCAAGCTCACAAGAAAAGGAAAGATTGGGAAGAACAACAAGTGCTCCAAGGGACAAAGGGATGCAGACTCAAGTATAAGCAAGCTACAGAAACAATGGACTATAGTTCTCTCACTCTTCAATGTATCCAAAGGGTTCCTTATATAGTGCTTCAATGGGGTAATGGAAGGTCAAATCCAATCGATCTCAAGGAATATGGAAGGCCAAGAGACAAGTGTATCGGATCCACATCAAGGAAAACTCTGAAAACATTTGTCCTTTTGAACACATCCCGATGTACGTGGTTTTAGGGGTAATATCCACGCATATACACGAGAAAGGGATTAAAAGTCACGTACAATAAATAATGAGTGTTTTTAGGGATGATCTTAGAAACATCAAAGGTACAAAAATAGTCCATGGGGTCAAAAGAGTCTGCAGAGGGACAAGGAAGGCCATAAAAGTGTGATCAACCATGTGTGGTAAAATAAGCTATAACAGATGGCCCCTGATGTGTGAGGTCAGAAGAGTAACATGATGGCCGAAATACATTATAAATCCATCGCAGAAGTGGAATGAAGAACCAGGTGGAATACCAATCCATCCAATAGTATAATACAATAATGAAACTCTGCACATGACTGCAAATACATATAGCAGTCCCAGATACATAAGCATACACTAGCCATGAATAGGCATGATATACAAACTGTGACATGTGTGGTCATCGCCACGTACAATATACAATAGATAAGAATCCTCATGATGAATATATACAAAGGATCAAGATCTCCATGAATGATGAAGATATACCATGGATCAAGATATCCATAATGGCTACAGATATCCAACATACACTGGAATCAAGTCATGAGAACTGAAATCTCATGAACACTGGCACGATCAAGGAGGTAGCGTATAAGAAATGCCACCAATATGGAAAGAGTTCTACACAACCACTATGAGTACATGTCCTACTATGTGAATAGAGGTGTTGAGGTTGAACATAGTAGTCCATCGTCTGATTACCAGTCATTGATGTATACCGTTAATAGATGCGAGATAACCCACCAATAATGAAAATGGGAATCAAGGTACTAGAGTGAAATCTAACAAGTGTGAATAAATGTGTTGAGGTCAAACACTTGTAAGAATCCATCGATCAGGGGACATTGATGTATTCCCAAAACTATCCATGGAGAGAGAACCTACCACTGATGATTGTAAGTCTCAAGGCACTCAAATGACTCTAGACTCCTATCCCAAAATAAATGATCTGAAGTTGATGGGATGCAATCTGCTGGAAGGAGGGCATTAAGGCATCCCCATCAACCAACATGATTTACTCAGCAACGCTGTATAATGTGGAAGGACTCGAACAAGATGTGCACAAACGATTAATAGTACCGAGAATGGCCAACATGCAAAGTCAAGACAACTGAGGAATGGCTGACTAAGGCTTCAACTTCCTTCGAACAAGATCATAAAGGAAAATGGTGACTGAATGTAGGCAGCATAGACTCGATATACAAAACTGGGACATCTCTGCAACACATGAGACATAGAAAAAGGCTCCATAGGGACTGGAAGCTTAACCAGTCAGTGGAGATAAACTCAGCGACATGAGTACATATCCTAAAGTCAAACTACTAACCCAACCAATGGATGTGATATAAATTTCTCTATTCAAAGGAGACATGACTCAATTGTTGCCAAAGATAACATCTTTTCCTGTCCGGCTTTTTGGTTTTTTGATTTTTTTGGACTTTTTCAGATATTTTGAAAATCGTGAAAAAGAATAAAAGTGATTTATAGTTACAAATATAGGAGGAGACAAGTGTCAAATGGAAAACAAACTAGTTCCAAGTAGTGGAACATACCTATGATCAGTGCAAGGAAACATGTGCAGGATGACAACAATTGGGGGAAAGTCCCCTCCTGGTAAAAAAAAGGGGAATCAAGCTGCAAGAGATATAGAAAATAGCTCTGCTTAGCTAGACATGAGACAAGATTGGGCTATATGGCTGATAATCAAAGTTAAGGAAGCCGACATAAGGCTCAAAAAGGAAAGAAAAAATCATGATAATGCAATTAAAACTTTACATATACAAGGGATTCCCTGGGAAAAGGCTATCATAAAGGTCAAGAGGAGTATGAAGCTCTTTCTCAAAGTCATGGTGGTACTATACAAAGGACTCCCGCACCCTAAAGGAAAACATCGGCATGGGAACCAAATGAAAACATGATCTAACTAGGGTACCCATGTATGGTAAAGCTCTACCATTCACAACATGTCACTTCTAAAAGCAACAAGAAGGTTCCATGACAAGATGGAATGGGTTCATACCTAAGGTTAAAATGAAACGGTCATAAGGTTATGCAAAATTCAAACGGATGTGAAACCTAACCTATATGCCAGTTTAGAAATCATAATTGCAGTAGGAATGAACGGATCAAAGCCACGGTCAAACCGGACTCAAAATGGACTCCTACATCATCAAATTAGTTCAAACAGTCCAAAATGGTCAAAAACTATAAAAAGTGGGTAAAAATTTCAAAACTTTTCTATAAATAGTAAAAATTTTAAAAATTTTCATATCATTTGAAATTTTTACCCAACATAGTGTATTTGAGCTCAGAACTTCAGAAGCGAATTCTAGGAGCATCATTGGGCGGAATCTCTCCCCGTTTGTTCCAGGTATATTCTCATGCCCTCCTCTTCCAATTTCATGCAATTTTTTTGAATTTTCATAGTCCAATTTATTTTTTAAGCCATCCATATTTATGCATTTCAGCCCACGTGGAAATAGGGATTTTTTTCGTGTATATGGCTCGCCATATGTGGAAAAAGCACCAAAACCCGCTTACATACGCGACTGTTTTGAGAAAAATCACGTATGGGGACGCAAAAAAGGTTTTCAAATGTAAAAATTGATCAAAACTTTGGTTTTTTGTGCAGGATGGTGTTAGAGTGGAGGGAAAGAGAGTACGGAAATGTGGAGGAGGCCGTGTAAGGTGATCTTATGGCCCAAGAAGCATTATGGGCATGTGGTTTATACAAGTTTTGGTGTCTTGGCAGCCTGAGGGACAAACCAAGACTACTCCAACTACTGGTGGACTACTGGAATCCATAATCTAAGACATTTCAGATTGACAATATGTCTCTCAGTATAGAGGTTGAGGAAATATACTTTATCACTCATTTGTCCCGACAAGGAAAGATGGTGAATCTCCGATATAGTGGGCTAGGAGGCGAGCTGACTATTATTGAGTACATAACTGTGTACTGCTTTTCGAAGACAGAAAAGGTTGGGAGTCAAGTCCTGAAAAACTCTATCCATATTCTGGGACTGAAGGCCATACTTTTGGCATTAGGAAGGATTGCAGGGTTAGCTTCACTCCACCAAGCCTCGCAGCCAATGATGTTCTATGTTTTGGAGTGTATGAGACCTACAGTGTATGACTGGAGTACGACGCTGTTGAGCAACATGAAACAATAGCTCAGTGACTGCAATATGGGTAGGGTGCAGAACTTTGGATTTGGCAGCATACTGAGCACGTTCTTCTTTGAGCGGGTACCAAGGATAAGCCCTATGGTGGACATTGTTCCTCATGGAGTTTAGGATCCATCCCAACAACGCCGCGAAAATTTCATGCGTAGACTAAGCGGAGGTAGGGTGGTTAACCCCTACCCAACATACTTATTTCCATGGTGGTGGCGATAGATCGTCGCCATAGATGACTACCCCTATGAAGGGATAGACTTTCGTAGAGATCCGGATATGCCGCTATGACTAGGAGCAGCTTATGGTGACATAGGTAAAGAATCCCAAACCCAACTTTTAAAGTTTTGAATTATTGAAATTTTTTTGTTTTTTGATATATTGACTCAAAAGACATATTTTTGTTGTGACGAAACATAGTGACAATATGTCATGTATATGCAGATGTAGGACCACGACGGCCAGAAGGATTCTCTCCTCATCGATGGAGGGGGAGAGGAGACGATATCATGGGTGTGGATGCGGAGCGGACACTCCAAAGAATCCACACGAACTTCATTCGCTTTACACATAGGGTACCCATGGTGCAAGTCAAGGAATTTCCTGAGGCCATGCAGCATCAGGTGGTTGGTGTACCACGAGCATGGGTTCGACTCTTTTGATGGCTAGCTAGAGCTGTAGAGCTATATCATGATCAAAACCCCCCTCCTCTTCAGGCTTAGAGACCTGAGTGTGTTCATTTTTGTATGATCGTGTATTATATGTTGGTGGCTCAGAAGCCCCAATTTTGTATATGACACTTATGTATTATGACATCACTTTTTGGATATTAATGAAAATATTTTACGATGATCGATTTTATTTATTTACATGTGTGTAAACTATATGTTTGTGATGTGCTTATGGGATATGAAACAAATTCCAATATAACACATAGTTAGCATATGAGTCATCAACTTGATAAAAAATTCTTGGAACATGAATGTATGGTATATTCTCAAACTGTCATTCTAGCAATCTCACCCGTAAGAATATTCGTAATAATATCGGATCCCTAATACGATACAAGCCATTAAGCTTTGAAACCACTAACTTTGAATCAAGATGTACCTCAAGAGAATGAACACCATGTGAAATGGCATCACGCAATAGCTCAACAATGACACTATATTCAGCAACATTGTTCGAATAAGGAAACATACGCCTCTTGAAGACAATACTTAACTAGTAGGAGCATAAATCACCCAAGCAACTGAAGTTGAGTTTTGAGTGTGGAGGCTAGCACCATCAGTGAATCCTATGTAAACAGAAGAATCCATTGAAATATTTCATAATAAACGAAATCTAATCAACAAACCCAATCACCATAAGAAAACCTAACTATGTAATGCAAAAATGTACAATAATATACAACAATCATCCCCGGCTAAAGATCATGCATAGTATTTTTTGAGATAGAGCCAATTTCTAGGCTCCGCCAAGGCTATCCCTTCATAATCCACTAGCTCATAAGTGCCTTTCTCTAAGACTCATTTAAACACGTAAGGACCATGCCACATGGGATTAAATTTACCTGCCCCCAAGGGTTCCTTAGATTGATCCCACAAAAGGACCAAGTCACCTCCATCAAACCTCCTTGGATGGAAAGACTTATCATATTAGACCTTGACACGATTCTTGTTAACCTCTAGAGCCACTAAGGCATCTTGGCGCTGCTCATCAAGCTGCTCTAAGTGGACCAAATGCTCTTCCAATGCGGAAGTGTCTGGTAAAATATCTATAGCTAGCTTCAGAGAAGGGATTTCGCATTCAACCGGTAAAACTAACTCCACCCCATGTACAAGCTGATATGGAAAGAAACTGGTGGTAGTCTTGACCGCATTTCTATAGGCCCACAAAGCAGGATAGAACATAATATGCCAATTGGTATTGCTTCATGTGACGGTTCATTGGGGAATAGACTGTTGTTCAGGAATAAACACACTTGTAAGCGATGTTCTGGGGTTACCAACGTAATTCCAAAACTTTCATACAATTAGCTTTAAAGTACAAAAAGGAAATAGGGAGATATGGTGGACTCAACCGATTAATGACGGTTGAGCCAAGCTTTGTCTTCTCCCACTCTGCTTCTCTCCAAAGCTTTCAGGGATGCATTTCCTTTACCTGCAAAGAGATAATTCTCCAAGTACAATCTTATACATGTATATATGACAAGTTAGATGAACAATATATAGAGTGCTTAATCAAAAATATTCATTAAACAATGATACATGAAAGAGACTCAACACAAAGTTGGAAGAAGAATTCTCTTTATTAATAATAGTGAATGAGATAAGTGTACAACCCAACGCCTGAAACAAGGACTCCTCTGCAACCAAAAGATTCTGATTTCTACTCCTACAAAGACTTCTGAAGATATACCACTAGCATAACTTTTCTCTCCAAGATTGATTGATTAATGCCCTCCCTAAGGCCTCTATTTATACTTTAGGAAATAGAGCAGTTTCGAAGGTTGAGGAGGTTGAGATAGTTGAGATAGTTAATGATTAGGGCTCAACAAATCTCCATTAATCGTGTTTTATTATTTTTAATGTCGAATGGATGTGTACGCGAGTATTAATACTGGCAACCTGCGTATGACACGTGATTTGATATAAGGGAAACCCACGTATAGATCTGTCCACGAGTTGCAATGAAGATACTCGCGTATAGTACACGGGATGCTGTGGAGATAGTCACGTATGTACATGAATTGCTGTGGAGATAGTCGCGTACATGATTCAACATATGAAAAGGTAAAAATGGCAAGCTAGTTGGATAGTGAATTCATATCATGTCATGCCCATCTATAGTGTTTAGGAAACCTTCAATCCATAAGTGTTCTTTTGTGTGCCAACATATGAAGTGTCAGCACTCGGATGGAGAAGTGCCATTCAGGTTGATAACAGATGCCAGCTAATGTGTGAGGTCAGAGGGAAGCGATGGATGAAATACATTATAATCATTATCTTTGGAGAACTCAGAAATCCAATGGAGCAGAGGTAGTACTTGAAACAAATACATAATAATGTCGTATACAAAGTCATATTTGAGGATGTTATGTTCAATATACTGGAACACTAGATCCTTTACAATGTTTGAGTACATCATATAATACGGGTACAAGACCAAGTATATTACAAAGGTGGATCGAAGCCAGAATATGCAATAATGATGAGTCTTCAAAGATCTGGAAACTGTGTAAATGGATCGAACATAATCTTGTGCAACTTAGTCCATAGATAGAGAATTAAGGTCTTCATAAACAATCCCAAAGAACCAGTACAATCCAAGCCATGTAAATAAATGTAGGTTGAAGTCGAACATGGAGTGGATTGAACAGATTGTCAATCAATAGGTGATAATCAAAAACTGAACCGAAGGAATTCACCAATAATGAAAGTCAATTTTGAGGTACAATAGCCAAAACTCTAGGTCTCCATCATCAGGAAGTGTTGATGCAGAACCATACTGTGATAAGGAAGGCAATAAATCCTCCAATGGATCACAAGAGTGAATAGGAACTGGGTAAATGAAGGGAGACATAAGTGATAATAGATACAACAATGATGGGATCAGGATATAGATCAGACATTGAGTTAATTCCTTGAACAATGAGCACAAAACAGAGATGACCCACGGAAGCTTTTAAATTTATAGATATAACAACTAGACTTATCTTTCATGTAGGAGACATGATCAGATTCCCCAGGTAGAACTGACAAGAGGAGGAGTAATAAACTCGAAGTAATAGCTAAATTGAAAGTGAACACTGAGACATGGGTATCGGAAAAAAAAGAGAGTGTTATGTTCAAGGATGACATGCTGCCACTAACTAAAAACCAAGAGAAAAATTCTTCCTTACCTTCCCTGTTAAATTTTAATGAGTCCAGGAATGTCAACTCGGATCTCTCTTCATTTCTTAACAAGCTTGAAGAGAAGAGAGAATAATGCTTCATAGTGTCACTGATTCGTGGATTTAATGAGCCTGAACTAGTACATGCTCAGTTGGTATTTTCACATTTAGAGAGTCTAAAAACTCCAAAGAAGACTCCAAGGGGGTCCTTTTTCGTCCAATTTAGTCTCCTGAGTTCGGAAAAGTATAAAACATACCACAAAAGAACTCTCTTAACTTATGTAGAAGAAAAGTTGAACCTTTTTCGTACTTAGTCAAGGAGGTCTGACAAAGGTTAAATTACCACCTACCCAATGCTCCTTTGAGAATAGCATATAGCTTGAGTTTTATGAGTGTGAAGGAAAACAAGATCACTCGGAAAGATCCATTTGAGTACGAGAAATGGGGCTTACAACAATAAACTCGATGCCTTGTTCTTTAGTGTTTAACGAGCATGACAAAGACATAAAGTACACTCAAAATATTTTTCATGTTTTAGGTCCAGAGCACAAAAAAGAGAAAACTAATCTCATACCGGGTGTTCCTTTTCCATAAATTTAGTCCCTCAGGTCCGGAAAAGTGATAAACCTATGCCTGAGAATACTCTTCTTAATTCTGTAGAAAAGAGAGTAATCCTTTCTCATATTATTCCGCATGGTCTGAGAAAGAGATAACCTACCACCAATGTGGATTCCCATTCACATATTCTTAATGAGCTTGAACGGACAAGTTAACTCGGTAGTCAAGTCTGTTTTTGAGGAGTCAGACCTGGGACTAAAGAAACTCCATAAAGGTGGGCATTCCTATAAAGGGATAACTTGTAAAAAGAGACCAAAATGAGGCTCCATTTGGCGTGAAAATTAGCTACGAGGATTTTCCTGTACCTAAGATAGCTGCAACATGAGTATCGAAAGAAAACATTGGTTCTAAATGAGGATACTGATGAGAGGAAGGCCCTATCCACAGAAGAACAATGGTAAAGACAAGGAGCTAATGGTTTAAAATACCATAGTCCGTGGTTAAAATGTTTATTGCTAAGTTTAATATCGAGTAAGTATAGATGCAAAATGTATGTGAAACGACAAAAAACCACCCTATATGAGCCAAAAACACCTTAAAACAATGATAAACCTCTTACAAGGTAAAAAGAGATATGGTATTAGTTTAGTGAATTATGAACTATAGGAAAAAACCCACTTGTGAAATTTTATTTCTATAAATAGTTCAAAACATAAATAAAACTCACCATTTTGAATTTTAGCCATAAAAGAAACGTTTTCACCTCTACCTTCATTTGATCGGTGTGGACAATTCAGTGGACCAAATCCAATTCCGCAAGTGTCAGGTAAGACTACACCCGAAGCTCTTCAATTTGATCCTCGCAAATTTCAAAATTGAGTCCAAATTTTAGATTTTTGAGTGCCTTTAAGTAAGGAACGCTGTGTACACGGGTTAAAAATATTGAAACTCATGTACACATGTTCTGTATGTGGTTTTACATGAAGGACAGTCGCATATAGTACGTGACATGCCTAACTAGATAGTCGCGTACACTGCGTGAGGGGGAAAAGTAGTGGTTTGGGTCAAAATTTTGATTTTTTTCATGAAAATAAAGGTTTGCAATGTTTGTTTTACTAGGTTTGAAGATGGTGCTTTAGTGGAGGGAGTGTGAGCATGAGGATATGGACCAAGAATCACTCCAAAATGCCCCCACTGTGAATGTTTTGCAGTCAAGTGGGTTGTTGAAATTCTTTTGCACATCACCTATGCGGGCCAATGTCCGCCTGGTAGAGTTCATGATAAAATACTGGGATCATGATTTAGGCATGTTTGACCTTCAAGGTGAATCCTTGGAGATTACTTCAGAGGATATATATTTCATTGCCGATTTGTCACGACGAGGAGCTCCAGTCAATTTGGAGGGCACCGACAGAGGTGGTGACCCTCTGAGTGTCCAAAACTACATTGATATATACTGCGCACCAGGTACCCAAAAGAGAGGGAGTTGCATCCCTATTGTACACACACCTGATCTTTCTCTACAGGTATTGACAAGTACCATAGTGATGGTTGTGGGATCATCTTCTCTTCATCTCGCTACATGAAACCAGATGAGGTTGGCATTGGATTGCATGCAGAGGGCCCTATATGATTGGTGCTTGGGAGTTATCCCGATTTTGAAAAAACAACTCTCGGACTGCAAGAGAGGAAGGAGGAAGAACTTTGGATATTCTAGTATACTAGTTTCCTTCTTCTTCTTCGAGAGTGTTAGGATTGAGCCCTGTAGTACCCCTTCCAGTTGATTCTCCTCATCAGCCTAGGTTGAGTAGATGGGGAGACATCTTCCTCTGCCAGGGAGGAGGTGGCTCAGTGCAGAGTGTATATGACAATGACTTCTACTTTTGGAGTGAGTGGCAGTTTCCAGAACTAGATCAGTTTCCATATGCTGGGATGGATTTCTGTGGTGATTTAGACCTTGTCCTCCCTCCAGGAGGAGCATGGGGAGAGATAGGCAATTTTTATTTTCAAGTTTTTAAAATTTTTATGAATTTTAAATATATATATATATATATATATCTGTGTGTGTATAAGAGTTCTAATCCTATAGACATGTAAAAATGTAGATATTGGACCAGTCCGCCCTGAAGGGAATCCACGCATGTATGTGCGTCCTGTCTTAGGCGAAGACCAGGGGCTAATTAGGGTTCTGGAGGGGAATCTGGCTAGGCTTACCCAAACAGTACCCACCTTGCGGATATAGCACATCCCAGCCATCATGCAAGAGTTTTTGGTTGGAGTTCCACCTATCTGGATATGCCTTTTGAGGTGGGTAGCTAGAGCAGTTTTAGTATACATAGATGATATTGAGGCTGCTGAAGCTGAAGAGGCTGAAGAAGCCAGAGTACAGGGAGACCAAAGGGACCAAGGTGGTCCCGCTTAGATCTAGGGAATTTGATGGACTATGATCCATATTTTGTATATTATACAGTTATGACTGGATCTAAGGATCAGAGATTCGACCTATATATAGACATATATTCACACACATATATATATTGTCGGTTATTTACAAATGTTTCTTATGTGTATGTTGTATATTTTTATAAAAAATGTGTTTAATGCCAATCCAAGATGTAATTAGCATATGCATCAATTAATGAATTCTAACTTCTTGGAATATGATTGAATTTAATGAATTCAAAATTTCTTTCCAATAACCTAACTTGCATTAACTGATGCAATAGAATAGGGTTCCGCACCTGATAAGCTTGATTGAGCTAGGAAACCACTAGCTGAGAGTCCAGTCGGACTTCCAGCTGAGTGAAACCACATGACAAAGAATCTCATAGAAGCTCAATTACAGCCCTATACTCAGTGACATTATTAGAAGCAGGACCTAAGCAAGTTCCTCCTAAGGCAACTAACTGTCCTGGGGGAGAATAAATGACCCATGCCGCTGAATCTAGATTACAAGTGTGGCAACTAGTGCCATCAAAAAAACCTGCGAACCTCTCGGAAGACATCTGAAACAACTAGTAGATGGTATAAAAAACACAAACCGACGAATTAGTGCTTCAACATGACATAAGTCCCCAACCACATGGCCTTGAATTTTCCTGCCCCCAGGGGTTCTTTGTCTTGGTCCCAAAGCAAGAAAAGTTCCCCCCTAAGTGAAAATATGAGGCTTGACTAACTTATCATATTGGATTTTGACCCTATTTTTGTGAGCTTGATTTGTTGTCAGCACATCTCTATGCTGCTCATCAAGATGTTCTAAGTGTATTAGACATTCTTCAAGCTTTGTTGTATCGGGTAACACATGAATAGCTATTTTCAAAGATGGGATTTCACATTCAACTGGGGTAAGGGCTTCCACTCCATGAACAAGTTGGAAGGGGGAGAAACCCATATAATTTTTTACATTAGTTCGGTACACCCAAAGTGTTTGGTATAGCATGATATGCCAGTTAGAACAAGTTGCATTAATAGTATGTTTGAGGATAGTCTTCAAATTTTAATTAACACCCTCAACCTGACCGTTCGCTTGAGGATAGTACGAAGATGAATGTTCTTGTCTAAACCTGAGCATAGTGGTTAGTTCCGTCATCATGCTATTTTGAAAATAACTGCCATGGTCAGTGACAATCACCTTGGGTATACAAAACCGTGCCATAATTTTATTGAACATGAAGAAAGTTGTTGTTTCCCCGTCAACTTTAACAGTGGGAATTACCTCTACCCATTTCGTAAAATAGTCCACAGCGATAATGATATATTTGTGCCCCCCAACCGAGGCTGGGTTACATGTCATGTAATCAATCCCCCACATTATGAAGGGTCCCACCGAGACAACGAAAAATAACGAAGCGGGATGTGACTACATTTTTCTGGTGTAAAGATGACACGGATGACAACGCTTCACGGCTTCCACACAATCCTTAAAGATTGTGGGCCAGAAATAACCGACACATAGTATCTTCTAGGCTGTTGCTAACCCAGATAAATGACCCCCACATGCTCCACTATGGGAATCATTCAGGACAATCTCCACTTCCTCATGGATAAGACATCGACGCAAAATGGAATCTACCCCTCTACGATATAAAGTATCTCCTATGATGAGGTAGTTATTAGCATGAAGGAATAATTTACGTTGTTCCTCTCGCGAGGAAGATAAATGATACTTCAAAGTCTGGAGATATATAAGTATATCTCTGTACCAGGGGTTAGAGGTGGATATCAAGAAGATATGCTCATCTGGGAATAAGTCTTCTTCAATGACTACATCTTCTTCTGTTGGAAATTCTGCTATAATCTCAGCAAAAACTAAGGATTTTTTAGACTTAGCGGACTGGAAATCCAAGTCAAAATCTTGGAGAATGACTATCCATTTGTTTAATTTTCCTCCAACAATCTGTCGGGAAAAAACATATTGAAAAGGATTAACATTCGCCACTACTGTTGTAGTCCTTAGTAAGATGTAGTGATGTAATCTTTGAACAGCATAGACAGCTGCTGAGGCCAATTTATCGACGTGGGAGTACCTAAGTTCAGGTCTGGCTAAAGCACAGCTAAGATAGTAAGTGAAATGCTCCTGGAGCTTATCATCTTCCTGGACTAGGACTACCTCGATGGTCGACTCGGATGTGGCCAGATACATTATAAAATCCCTAGAGTAATCTGGTGGATGCAGTAAAGGTGCTGACAACAAAGCTTTTTTCAATGCCTTGAAAGTGAGTTGTGCCGTTTCATCCCACACAAATGGGGTGTCCTGTTTTAGCAGGTGCATGAAACCCTTGGTAATCTTGGCATAGTTTACAGTGAAATGTCGAAGAAAATTGGACTATCCCTGCAGGCTCTGAAGTTGCTTGATAGAACGAGGAGGAGGTAGATTTACAATGACCTCCACTTTTAATGGATCCACTTAAATGCCTCTATTAGAGACAATCAATCTGAGCAGTCTCCCTGACTCAACACAGAACATGCACTTGTGGGGATTCAAGCGGATCTTATAGTATCTGCATCGCTCAAATATCAACCGTAGGTGATCTGGATGGTCAATCCTCTTACGAGAATGTGTAGGTAGATCATCAAGGTAGGGTTCGACAATGGCTTTGATATCATGGAAGGAAAAGTTCATTGCCCATTGAAAGGTTGCCCCAACATTTTTCAATCCAAAGGGAATTTTTTTGTACGCGAAGGTACCCGAAGGAAAAATTAAAGCAGCTTTATGTTGGTCTTTCGGTTTTACTTGAATTTGATTGTATCCAGAGAAACCATCCATAAATGAGAAAACTTCACTTCCCCCGCAAGCATCTATAATTGGATATATAAATGGCACAGGATAGTTGTCCTTAGGACATGATTTATTCAAATCTCAAAAGTAAGTATAGATGCGTATGGTCCCTTGCTTCTTATCAACAGGAAATGGGTTGGATACCCATTTTGTCAGAGCTATGGGATAAATAAAACCAACTTTCAATAGTTTCTCAACTTCAGCCTTCACAGCCGGTGCTTTATGCGGGTTAATAGGTCTTAAATTTTTCCAAACAGGTTTAGCATCAGGGTATGTTAAGATCTTGTGCTTAATATCGATGGATCAATGCCTGGCATCTCCTCATATGACCAAGCAAAAACGTTGTGGAATTCCTTGAACAAGGACGTATAGATTGCAATCTCCTCAGGATAGAAGTTTGCACCGATATGTATATTTTCCACAACATTAGGATTTACAGAGATGTTGATAGGGATAGTAGTGGAAATATTTTCCATATTCCACTCGGTAAACATTCCTTCCCTTGGTAAGGGATTGATGGGTGTATCAACATCATCTGTCAGTCTTATATGAAATTCTTGATTCTTCCTGACTGAAGCTTCCTTCAGTGAATTAGAAGAACACCATAAATGAAAAGTGGTGGCATGAGCCCCAAGATATTCACCAACTTTTCCCTCGAATTTTTGGATGTCCGATGGCAATTTGGTGGGAACAGGTAGCCACGAGGGGTCATGCCTCACTGGTTCGTTCATCAATTTAGACAAATATAGCAAGTTTAATGTTGCCAGGAATGAAATCTTGGGTCGAACTGGAGCACTAAAAGTGCCAGTTTGGGGATTAGAGGGACTTGCCCCCAAATTCCCATATGTAAAGGTAGAGTTGCCCCCTGCCACCGATTGTGAAGTGGATGGATTACTTTGAAACAGATTCCATCTGTAAGCCACAGGATTGTGGGTGGGAGGTGTAGTATAAGATGTTCGGGCTGTCCCAGTCGAAACTAGGGTTTGGAAAAAGGGAGAAGGTATCCCTCCGCTAAACAACAAAAAGGTAGAGCTCATGAACGGGGCCGAGACCAGAGTTTGAAAACCTTTCCCATAAGAGGTAGTGTTTCCAAATTACACTCCTACATAAGAAGGTGATGGGCCTATGCCTATGTATGGAGTGGATGGGGGAATATTCCCCTCATTCCAAGGAAATCCTTGGACGAAAGTTGAGGATCCTACCAGACCACTATGGGCAGTGTGTGTGAAGGAGGAAGGAATGTTAGGTATACTAGGAATCCTAGTAACCATGCCACCAGAAGCACCTGCTAGGATTATGGGAACTGGTGGTTGAACCACCCGTCTCGCTAGAGTTAATGGTGTAGTAGGTATGCTAGATCTAGCGGTACTTACCGAGGGAGGTAGTACCCCTTCAGCCAGAATGGATGAGGTGAAAACAAAATAAATTTCTCCCACAAAAGACATTATCTTGCGCACAGGGACACCTAAAATAGGTGAATCAAAAGGGCTAACTTGGATGATCACGGGATCGTTTAAGTAAATCAAGGGTGTATTAAAATTCCTTGCAAACTCGTCAACCTGCAAGTTTTCTATATCAACTATATTAAAATTAGAGCGGTTAGCTCTAAGTGCTGGTTCACCCGTAACTTCAGTTACTCCTATCGGTTTAAATGAATTGTTCGTGTCCAATCTCCGCATTTGAGGTGGAGGTGGAGGTTCCAATGTGATGAGAGCAGGAAGGTTTTGCAACCTTCATGACCTTCTTATAGGTTGGTCCTCCACAATTGTAAATTTGACAATTCAAACCCTAAGGTCATCTAAACACAGACAAACCATAGAGCTATCACTACGAAAAATCTTAAAGTCTCAACAGTCAACAAGGGTAAAATATATGCTCTCCTGAAGAAAGTTGAAGAATAGTTACTTGGTGTAATTGAAGAGGTTCTTAGGCACAAGCGGAGGAATCACCTACCACCCTCATACACTTTCAACAAGGGTTACCTTCAAAGCCTATCCAAGGTGAACCAGAAATAGCCTTCCGGTTTACCTATGTATGAACTCTATATTTCAAGAGACTAGAGGATACCTTAACTATACCAACATTATGGGGGGACAGCCGCAAGCCTGACTCATACGCATGGGCAGGGTAGCTGATCGTGAAACTCTGTCTAGAATAGAATCCCTAGATGCGTAAAAGTCCTGATTTACATTTCGACAAGGAATCGGAGGGTTATCTCCTCAGTCCAATGCCTCCACGTAGCCTCGTGCTTGACGCCCATTTTAGAGGAGCTTCCCAGATACTATCGATAAAGAGAAGGATTTACCTATCGATAAGCCCATTATATCTGAATTTTAAAAATTATGGGAAGTTTACACTTCCTATCCCACAATTCTAGCCTAAGCTAGTAGGTGTATGGCCCTAAAAAATAAAAATTACTAATAAATTTTAATTATTACATTCATTTTAAGGGCTATTTTTTACTCAGAAGGAAGTGGAGTGAAGGACTATGATGTTTTTGACTCGATAAGAAATGTAAAACAAAGGTGTATATTTCCAAAGAAAATTACCAGTATTAAAAAACAAGCTTTTTTTCTTCTTTTTGTAAATATAAATTGATGAAAATGCAACGATAAAGAGAACTCTAAGACTATATTTTTGTAGTTTTTTGAGATTATATTTTAAAAACTGAAAATAAAACTACTCTATGCAAAATCAAATGCAAAAGCTTCTAAAATGTTTTCTTTTCACTTTTTAAAATGCTCAAAGACTGCTATGCACCTAAATGCACAAAAAATCGAGTATGCTTGAATTAAACTAACTGTATAAAGTAAGAAAATTGAAGTAAACAGATTAAAATACCAAGGATCAACCACCTAAGGAAGACTTGGAACCCTAGATTTGGCGGACATAATGAAAGGAAATCATTGAGATCACACAAAGGCAAGTGGGAAACCAAATACTATCCTAAAATAGAAAGGATAGATAGTGCCTAGAACCCTAATCACTGATTCAGACAACAACACTTGAACCTATAACCCAAATAGTCAAATCCACTTCAAGTTGCTAACAGAAGACAATGCAAACAATAATAACTCAAGGGTTTCATAAGAAAGTACAAGGTGTGGCGAACAAGGTCATCAAACTAACAGTGCAGTGCTTATAAGGAAGACCAACCAGCAAACAAACTTTATAAAGGGAAAGGGACAAGCAAAACCCTAACCCAAAAATTTGAATACTCAGGCTTGTACGCGACTATGTACAAGGGCAACCTGCGTACTGTACGCGACTCTCCTAGAGAGAAACCCGCGTACGCAGGCCTCTGTATACGACTGTATGCAAGATAAATCTATGTATAGGTATAAAATTTTCTAATAAAATAGAATTTTTTTAAGGTCTTGAAACACTACCTTAAGCATGAACCAAGATAGGAGACCACACATACAATCAAGGCAAAGAATGTGCAACAGTAAACAGAAATAACCCATAGCAGTCTAGGCTCCCCAGCGGAGTCTCCAGTTTTGTTGTTCAGGAATAAACACCCTTGTAACCAAGGGTCTGGGGTTACCAACATACTTCTAAAACTTGCAGACAATCAGCTTTAAAGTACAGAAAGGAAATAGGAAGATATGGTGGACTTGCCCGATTAATGAAGGTTGATCCAATATTTGTCTTCTCCCACTCTGCTCCCGAAGGAGAATGTAGTGTCTCAAATGATGAACTGCATGAACGGTTTCCAAGGCTATCTTCTCCACATGGGAATAGCAAAGTTCTGCATCTATAAGGTTTCAGCTCAAATAATATATGACATGCTCATGGAGCTCCTCATCCTCCTGAATCGAAACCATACCATCCGTCTCCATGGACACGGCCACATAAATCAAGAAATCATGGCTATAGTTGGGTGAATGAAGCATGGGGGCCATTGCTAAGGCTCACTTAAAATAATCAAAGGACTCTTGGGATTTCTCATCCCAATAAAAAGAGGTTTCCTTCTTCAAAAGACACATAAATCCTTTAGTCAAATTGGAAAAATTAACCACGAATCTTCGCAAGAAGTTCACCATGCCTTTCAAGCATTGAAGATGTATAATATTACGTGGGGAAGACACTTGAAGTATTTACTGAACCTTTAAGGGATCGAATCTTATACCCTCCTTGGATACGATGAATCCTAGAAAGTGACCAAAAATCACGCAAAAGATGCACTTATGAGGATTTAAACGAACCTGGTAATGAAGGAATATTTCAAATACTAATCTCAAATGATATGGATGATGCACTCTCAAACAAGAGTGAGGAAAAATATCATCCAAATATACTTCGATAATCATTTTGAGATTGTGAAAAAATAAGGTCATAGCCCGCTGAAATGTAGCTCCATCGCTTTTAAGGCCGAAAGGCATCTTCCGATATGCAAAAGTACCCCAAGGACAAATAAATTCAGTCTTATGCTGATCCTCAGGCTTAATATGAATCTGATTATATCTAGAAAAACTATCCATAAAGGAAAATACGTCACTCCCGACACACTCATCCAAAATCTGATCAATAAATGGTGTGGGGAAATTATCCGTACGACATGCGTGATTTAGGTCACGGAAATAAATGTATATACGGATCGCTCCCTGCTTCTTATCCAATGGAATAGGGTTTGAAACCCACTCCATCAAGGGAATGGGATAGATAAAACCAGCTTTCAATAGTTTCTCTATCTCAGCCTTAATGGCAGATGCTTTTCTAGGATTCACAGCACGCAAATGTTGTCGAACTGGCTTTGCATCCAGATAGGTTTTGATCTCATGTTCGACAAAACAAGGGTCGATATCTGGCATCTCATCATATGACCACACAAATATGTCATGAATCTCTTTAAACAACATGATATATTACTTGATCTCATAGGGGGAGCAATCCGCCCCAATGTAGAAATTCTCAACCTTGCTAGGATCACGAGAAATATTGATAGGAATAGTTGGTGATACATTAGCCATGTTTCCATTAGCCATCGAACCAGGAGAGCTTAATGGAACCACAGGGCTTCCAATATTCTTACTAAGAATCTCCCTAAAGTCATCACACTCCATACGATGAAGCTTAGTAAGAAAATATGATCGATGATGCAATTCTTCCCAAGGTTGCTCAACTCCCGACATGGCCTCAAGGATAGCTTCATCCAATGGAAAAACATCATCGAGGCAATAATGTGAGTTAGATGACTCAACTGCCCATGCAAGAAGCACATATGTGTTGTCCTCCTCTTTCTGTGAAGAGGAAGGACTAGGCTCTGCAACTTGATCAACATTCGCTTGATAAGCCACCATCGTTGCAGGCAATGGTGCACCAGTCTTAGTAGACACACTCAAAGTACTCATTGAAGGAAGAATCCAAGGATCTTCCATATGGGCAGTGTGAAAAGATACCAAATTCAACGAGGATGAAGCCCCACCAAAACTAGAACCAATCATAAGAATCGGCGTAGGACAACTAAAGGTTCCCATAAGAGAAGGATACATACCTACACCCACACTCCCAGTTGTCAGCTGAGAATGATCGATAATCGAGATAGAAACTCCCAAAGATGCATTGAAACTCATATTTTGGAATTACATTTGATAAATCGTAACAATATTCCCATTAAATGGAAAGCATATCACTCGAAATAGGGAAGAAGCTATGACTTGCATACTATACATCGAATTTCAACCCAACAAAAGATTCTAGTCAAGGGGCGCATCAACCACCTCAACCTCGATCGTAACAGTCTTCCCTCCCAATTGGAATTTTAAGGAAGGAAGAATTCCATGTGGCTGAAATGATCTACCATCAAAATATGTGAACATAGTAGTGGATTGAGACAACTCGGGAGAACCTAATCCCTTCCAACAAGACAAAGACATCATGGAAGCGACAATGCCTTCATCAATGATAGTGCACTTGACAGTGTTGTTAAGACACTCTACATGAATCAAAAGAGACATGTAGTAAGGAAAGCGAGGATGTACTCCCATGGTTTAAAAATTTATCATAGTGTAAGATTTATCATCACTGACCCCAAGAACAGATAACAAAGCTTTCCTTTGCGGAGCACAACTCTAAAGTGCTTCTAACGCGAACATCGCATAAGGAGTCTGGCCTAAATCCTTGACAACTGAATAGTTATGGGCAGCTTGGGCATTAGGATTGTTCCCCGAACACTTTAAGACTCCCTTAGGAATGCGAGGTGGAGCTTCAGGTTTATCCATAGGATTTTCGATTCGCAAAGGGTTCTTGGGTGGGGAAGGTTCTTTCCCAAGGTCTGGCTGTGATGAACCATAGTCTTTCGTACAAGTCACAACCTTAGAAGCATTCATCATGTTAATGCATCCATGACCACTGGTGGCCACCGATGGGTTTTGATTTCCACTCAATGCACAACTAGGATCAATGGTCCTCGAGTTCATATTTTGATTGTTGGGTAAAGGATTAGTTAACGCAGCTGGGCCCTGTGCTATGAACCTCGAGACAACTTCCATATGAGGGCACAAGTGAGTGAGATGGTCATCCTTACACAACTTGCAAGGAAAAATCACCTTACATTTAGACTACTTGTCCCCCCCAGTATTAGTGTTCTTTTCATTATTATTAGCATTTTCGTTCTTGTTCCCACCCTTATGATTATTTTTCCCTTTTTTCGTATTCCTTCTAGGCTGCTAGTTGCCTTTTGGGTTCAACGGTTGCACGGAAAGTACATTCACCGATTGGGTAGGTCGAGACAAAGTCGTAGCTTGTCCCAATGTAGACCAATTAATTGACAATTGGCTCACTTGTTTCACAATTGAGTCCACAGGTTTGGTACTTGTACAACCCACAATACCATTGGCATGTGGCCCAGGATTGACCTTGGGGTAGAAATTGGACCTAGGAACATTGGGTATAATCTCATACAAAAGTCTGGATTGAGCATAGATAAAATCCAACTCTTTTTCCCTAAAAATAGCATGTTCCTCATTTTGAACTCTAGATGTCGAAACATCCTTCGCTATGTAAGGTAATAAATATTTGAGGAACCACTCAAGAAGAAACTCTGGTGGTATAAAAGCTTTAATTAACCGTTTCCATCTATTCCACTCTATAATATGATCTGAAATGTGTGTGGCTTTATCTTGCTGAAAGGTCGACAAGAGTTCGGTACCGATGTCATAACGTATGGGTAGCTGGAAATGATTAAGGAAAGTCAGCGTAAGATCATCAAATGTAGCATAAGCCCCCCCCCCCCCCNATGAATTGGAGGAGCACCAAAGATGGAAAGTAGTGACATGCTCACCATGATCTTCACTAGCCTTACCTTCGAACTTGGGAATGTTCGAAGGAAGCTTGTTAGGGACATCCGACCATGTCGGGTTCTGAGACACATGATCGTTCATCAATGTTCACAAGTTAGGTAAGTTCGAAGTTGTAAGGAAAGGGAGCCTAGGTTGAGCCGGTCGATTCCACACTCCCTGGTATTTTTTATTCATGCAAGGTTGATTTCTATAAATACCATGGCCTTGGCCATAATAAACTCCTCCCATTTAACCCATGTAGGGTTGCATGGAAGCATTATGATGTGGGGTGGCTTGATTGAGAGGTGCTACAAATCCATAATTGGAAGAGTAAGCAGGTTGTTGATACCCATAACCATATGGTTTATAGTTTTGGCCATAGAACAGTACATACGAATGTCCATGAGAAGCTCCATAAGGTGTTCCATGGGATCTACCATGATAATTTCCATAGTTAAGGGTATGGGAAGCTCCAGAAGTTGGAACATGAGACGATCCAGAAACAAGTACATGACCTGCTGACACAACAAGAGGTACTTGACTCTAAGATACTACCGTGTGAGCAGTCACAGAATGAACATGGATAGTAGAAACATTCCATATTGAAGGCCCACATGAACTAGGGGGAGGATGAGTTGTTAAAAACACATTCAAAGGAACAGGGTTTGAAGATGAAGGAAGATGTGAAGGAATTTAAGTGGTGTTCCCAATGTTCACTCGTCTCGGTTCTGGTATCCACATAGGATTACTAGCACTAGGTCTAGGATGAACATGTGAAGTTTCCTCCACCACAGGGATAGAGGGTGCAATGTGACTAGTTCCCCCAAATCTCTCTGCATGGAAAGGGATGGGAGTGCCCCCAAACATAGTGCTAAGACCAACTTATGACTCAACACGATGTGCCGAATTGGGTGCAGGGATATCTGACATGTCATATCTAACATGACTAGTGTTTATGGGTTCATGGTGAGTCTCATCTCCTAGAAACCAATACCGATGACCTGTGAATGAGGGATCATAACCAGATCATGAAGGTTGTTCATATGAAGCATCATATGTGCTAATAGGATGTTCCTCCCCAACCTTGTGAGGTGGAGAAGAAATCTATAGAATCTCATCCTCATGATCTCCCATGGTATAAGAATCAAAGTGAGAAGTAGTCTTCCTGGACTTTCTGGTTCTCTCTCCCAAAGGAGGAGGAGACGTGGAAGGCATAAGTCTTGCTAAATGATGAGAATGTCGGGGTGCTATGCCCGAATACACAATGACTCAAAAAATAAAAATACTCGATCTAATTACAAAAACCCTAGGAAAACTAGCATGCACCGAGCATACACTTATAAAATGTAAATCCAAATTGCAAGGAAACAAGGGTAGGATATGTGAGCTCCCAAATGAAGCAGGTGTGTCTCACCTAGGAGAGGCTTGAGACTCCCATACACAATAAGAAGAGATTTGTAACCAATTATAGTAGCTCTCAACTTCAACGTATATAGTGACTGTGCTGTCCGACCCCTACCTGGCTGGGACACCTACAGAATAACCTCTGCAAATACCCCCTTGATAACCTAGGTAAGGAAACTAAGGTCACCTCGATACAATCAATGCTGAGGAGGATAGTCGCAGGCAAGATTGACAATATGGGAAGGGTAGCAAAGCCCAAAACTCTCGAAAGATCCCCCAGATACGAATAAAATCCTGGAAATATCTTCGGTGCTACTTAGTTACAACCAGGGGTCATCCCAATCATAACTGCTCACACTACCTCATGCTTAACTCCCTTGTAAGAGGAGGATCCTAAGAACACTAATTATATAAAGGATTTCACACTCTCACCTGAACAGACACCTAATTGTTTTGTTTAGTGGTCTTGGAGAATTGGCTCACAATGAACTATTCCAAGACCCTAAAACCTATTCTTGTTGGTGCACCCTAAAAAAGAAAAGAGTTTAATTCATTTTATTATGCGTTAATTTTAATTGGATTTATTACTGAAAGGGTAAATGGATGTGCAACTAATGATGTTATGACACAAAAAGAATTAAAATGCACACCTAACAATAAATGCAAATGCACTGTGTCGAATGAGAAACAAGGTATGCTACTACGTGAAGTGCAAATTTTTTTCTTCAAATGTATATGCAATCATTTCCTATATGAAAATATGACTAATATTCACCAAGAAAACCTAATGCAAGTACCATGCTAAATGAAAAAAATGCAAACAATGCAAAAAAGAAAAATGTCTTTGTATTTTTGAATTAAATGAGATAAAAAGAAAAAGTATGACTGTACAACCCTCAGAATATGCAAGCACTCACAGACAATAGCCAGTAAAAGCACCAAGGTAAATGAGACCTAATGAACTAATCCCCCCCAAAAAAATAGAAAATGAAATGACAAGAACATTTTTCAAAAATCAAATAAAAAAGAGTCTTTGGTCAGAAATAGAGGGGAGATACAGACTCCAGAAGCATCAAAGAAGACACAACAATCACCCAAACTCACCCAGCAACACTTAATCTTCCTAAAAAAGAAAAAAATCAGGGCATATGCAACTTTTCTTCGTAAACTTGTGTACATATGCGATTTTTCCGGGAAAACCCATGTGTATATGCGACTGTGAAAGAAAAACCTGCATATAGGAAGAAAAATATAGAAAGATAATGTAAATGGACAAACTGAGAAAAAATTTACTTCTGTAGGATACAACTAGGTAATCATGCCCCTAGACCCAATGCAGAAACAAAAAAATCAGAGCAAGAAAAGCACATTGAATGCTGAAAAGCCCCAAATAAAAACAACTAGGAACTTCCCGAGTATGGTCGCCAATTCTGTTACGGAGAAAACTTCGTATGGATTGGGGTGTACCACAACAGAAAGAGAAACCACAAAAATCAATCCCTTCCCCATATGCAAGAGGAATACAACATCTAACACTAAAGGATCTCGAAACATACCTTATTCCAGATGGTTGTAGTATATCCCTGTTGATCTTTTTCTAATCCTGCTTGCGTTAGCAATTTACTCTCAACAACAGTAAACAAGGAAAGCATGCTATACAATATAGTGTTAGGCCTACTCTAGCATATATAATAAATGATAAATAACGAATTTAACACATCCATGGATTCAATATTCATTTAAATGCACATCATTGGACAGGAAAATATATTTCTATTAATAAATCAGAGATTACATAAGTGACAACCTCTTTCGGCATGTCTGGGAACCAGAGAAACTGAGTCCTCCACCTAGGCCTCCACCACCTCAATCCTCCATTTCTTGATAGAAAGCTCACAAGCAAAGGAAAGCTTGGGAAGAACACCAAGTGCTCCAAGGAAAAAAGGGATGCAGACTCAAGTATAAGCAAGCTACGACAATAATGGACTATAGTGCTCTTGCTCTTCAATTCCTATTCTTCAATGTATCCAAAGGGTTCCTTATATAGTGCTTCAATGGGGTAATGGAAGGTCAAATCTGATCGATATCGAGGCATATGGAAGGCCAAGAGACAAGTGACTTGGATCCACATCAAGGAAAACTAAAAAAATATTTGTCCTTTTGTACACATCCTGATGTACGCAGTTTTAGGGGTAATCTTCGCGTATACACCCAAGAAAGGGATTAAAAGTCATGTACGGAAAATAATGAGTTTTTTTAGGGATGATATTGGAAACATAAAAGGTAAAAAAATATTCCATGGGGTCCAAAGAGTCCGGAGTGGGACATGGAAGGAAATAAAAGTGTGATCAACCATTTGTGGTAAAATCAGCTATAACAGTCCACGAAACCAAATATGTTTCAAAATTGTCTATTGATTCTTATTTTACTATATGCTTGACATGGCAGTGTTAGAAACCATCTGGATTACATAATATTCTACTAGATAAAGTCAACGACGTAGGCTGTACAAATCATCTATCATGGTTTTGTGGATGAATATTTTCATAGGTTTGGATCTTCTGTAGCTATGTTACTATGATGGATCCAAAAAGATATATATTCTGAGCACAGATTAGTTGATTTTTATTTTGTTATTTTGTATATGTTCTTTGTGTGTATAATACTATGTTGCACACACCTAAACATGTTCCCCCAATATTATGTTTTCCTGAAAATGCGAAATGTTTATGAAGTCCCATCCAAACTTCCTTCACTAAGTGTTTTCGTAGAATGGCCATAAGACATGTTCACGGTAGTCCACAGTTGATTTACTTGAAGTTTTTTTTTACTAGATGAAATTTGTTGTATTAATTATTATCTTTTATATAAGTATGCATGAACTTGTTTAAGTGTTGGCATTTTCATAAAATCCCTTTCAGTTTGCTAGTATATATATAATCTTTAATTTGCGTGTTAAAAATGTGTTAATTAATGAGATTTTTTTATGGTTTTTGCATGCAGATAAATGTTTATTTCATAAAATCTTGATGATATTTGATTTAAATGGAGTATTGTTACACGATATTCAAAAGAATACATTATCAAAGAAGCTAGAGTATAGAAATGCAGACATCATTGCAAAAAAAAATGTTTATTTTATACATCTAGGGTTAAAGGATTTTCTTAAATGATGTCTTATTATTTTTTAGGTTGGTTTATGGACATCAACCCAGTCAAGAAATTTGAATGAATTTTTCTTGGAATTTTTAGAAAAAAAAAGAATTGAAAAAATAGCAATTTAAAGTTATAGTTGTCATTGATGTCAAAGGTGTTCACGAATGACAAAGGAATAACCAGGGGATATTATGGAAGGACAAACTCAGTGAAAGGCATAAGGAATATGATGGAATAGTTGAGAATGTGGCATGACACATATGATGACATGGAGTATGATGGTGTCCTAATGATGATGAAATACTAAGGTAGTGATGGAAACGTTGTTTATGAAGTACAAAGCATAAGCAAAAGATAACATGGCAGAATTAACGCAGTATAAGTCAAAGTAAAGAAAAAATGGAATGATGATGAGGTGGCATAGTTATCTGCATGAGATTCGATGAATAAGGATCAGTTTTTGTATAATCCGCAAAGACAAAATGCAGATCCGTATTAGTCCTAGAATGTATGGTCAGGGAGTGACCCGCACTAGATATGATGATGAAGATCAAGTTTACATAAATTAGGAAAGAAGGATAAATATTCTGAAAAAGATCAATATCAGATAGTAGGAATTTATTTTGCACCAGATCCGACGGTTAGTAAGCATCCCTGAAAATATAGGTGGAAAATCTAAAGTTCCGCAAAAGATCAAGATCAGACATTCAAGGACAACTCCTCAAGGAAATCAATGGTTTAGGAAAATGCAGAAACAAATTTGTGTAAAGGAAATTTTAGAAGTGCGAAATTGGAAAGTGTGATTCCGCATCCTGCGATATGCAATGCAGAAAGGAGATCATGGAAGAAACGTTCAATATTTTATGAACCCAAAATCTGAAATATCCAGGGATTGATATTAGTTACACTAAAAGGAGAACGACGACATGAAAGAAAAGTGCGGAAAGAAGCTTGCAGGAAGGATCCTGCAGAAAGGATTTTGTGGAAAGGAAAAAGAGGATAGTCGACATCCTGCATCCCGCAATATGGATATCAACAGTCAAGAAAACTCCTGACAAAGATCAACGGTGGGGAGTCATTGACAAGTAAACCATGGTGCAAAAATATGATTTAGAGGAGGAAATCTATGCGTTAGATCGACGGAATGGAGAGACTCAAAATTATATCAATGACTTGGATTGATTCTGGAGAAGGAGATTGCGGAAGCACAAAAAAACGTTAAGCTGAGCTATGGAAATGAATTCTGAGATGCATGAAACTCATATATGGAAGGTGAAGACCATGTTTTTTGATAAAAACATGTACAGATAAGCCTACGATGAAGATAGCTCACAGAGATCTCGTAGAGGAAGAAAAAAAACCCAAAGGCATGAGAAAAAGAAAAGCATGAAGGTATGAAGAAAGAGTATTCATGCTAATGGAGGAGAGGAAGGGAGCTCTTAGATCATAAGTGATAAAAATGTTTTTAATTAATTATTTAATTAAAAATCATTAGTTACATATTGTTGAAAAGGTGTGACAATCATATTTGAAAGGGAGTGATTGTGAAAGGGTATATTCATGAATAAAGAGATGCATATGTAGGAAAATTCAAGATACTTATACGTATAAGTATGAGTGATAAAAGTGTCATTGTGACCAATATCGATGTAGCCATAGCATAAGAAAGAGACCAATGGGTGTGACAGAGAATGGAGGGAAAAATAAATCTAACATATTATAGAAAACATATCAACAAGGCAAGGTGGTACTAGGGAAGGCAACATGCCTGAAGGGGGTTGTTGCCTCCTTTTAGTAGTAGCTGACTCAACCAGGGGGTCGTAGCCTCCTTCCAATTGGTATTGGTAAATAGGGTGTAATACCATCCTTGTTTGTAGAATCATTCAAAACTATTTGTAAATAACAATTTTGCAGTAATAGGATGTATTGGTGGTTTCCCTATTGGGATTCCACGTTAAAATTGTGTTATGTGTATTCTTGTTGTGATGTATTTCTAATGATATATTTAAAAGTGGTTAAAATAGTAAAAATTTAACAATACTGATTCACCCCCCCCTCTTAGTATTGACCAATAAACCAACAATTGGTATCATAGCAGGTTCCTTCAGCACAGTTTAACCATTGGAAGGAAGATCCCATTAAAACCACTATGGATCAACAAGAAGAGATTTACATAGTAAATGGATCTCCAATACTTGGAAATGAAGAATACATATTTTGGAGTATAAGAATGAAAATTCATCTGAAGGCATTGGGACATGATGTATGGAATTCAGTGATCACTGATTACTTCCCACCAAAGAGGATAATGACTCTAGATCAAAAGAAATCCAAGAAAAATATCTCAATGGAATTAGATTCAATCCTTGATGGATTACCTAATGATGTCAAAGAAAATATAGGTGAATGTAACTCTACAAAGGAACTTTGGGACAAGATAAAAGACCTCTACTCAGTTGAGCAAAGAGAAGGAGAAAAACTTTCTTTTCTCGAGGATGTTAGTGATGATGAAGAAAATTTATTTATAGTGACAACAAACTCATATGAGGAAGCAGAAGTGGACATAGAATCCCAATACATGGCTGATGTAGATGAAATTGAAGAGTGTAGGAAAAAGAAAAAAGTCTTGAAAGAAAAATTGTCAAAATATCAAGAAGAGAAAAAGTCAAAAGAAGAGGAAGTCAAAACCCTCCAAGAAGAGCTACACAAGTCAAGACAACAAGTGTTGGTTAGTAGGAAAGAGTTCAAGAACTTAAAACAAGAAGTTGTTGAATTCAAGGAAGAAGTGAAGAAGCTAAAAGATCAATTGATTGTTAGCGAGAATTTCAAGGAAAGTATTGAAGCTCTTGATAAAGTCCCCATCTTACAAAGATCCTCCAGGGATAAAATAGGTCTTGTACATAATCATAAAGGATCAAGCTCCATCACTTATGAAAATCTTAAATGTCAACATGATGCCTCCAAAGATACACCCACGAAGCAGAAGAATCACAAGGAAATGAAGTCCAGTTATCATAATTCTGCTCATCCTCCCAAGATGAAAATTTTTGGAAGACATGCAAAAGAAAAGAGTCATTACAAGCAGAAAAACCAGAGATTCTCCAAACATATATTCTATGGATAGTGTCATTGTTGTCACAAGTTAGGTCAGAAGGATGATGATTGTAGAATCAAGGAAGAAGATGAAGGAATGATAAGGAAAGAAGACACCAACATGTCGAATAACAAAAGACATATTTTGTGTTTCACATGTCACAATATTGGACACTTTGCAAGACATTGCAAGAATAGTACATGCAAACCTCCCAAGGAAACTCATAAGAAGGTATGGAAGATTAAAATCAAGAAACAAAGAAATGAGAAACCAGTAAGCATAAAACCTCATGGAAATATGTGGAGAAGAAAGGAAAACTCCAAATATGTGGAAGAAATAAAGATTCCAAACATCATTGAAGTATCCAAATATAATGATGAGCATAATAGAGGCATAAATAAGGATGACATCCTTTATGAGGAAAAGAAAGATGGATATATAAAAGAATACATCAATAAAGATAAAGGTGATGAATAAGGATGCAGTCATGATTGTGGGATCCTTCTCTAAAAGTGTCTGTCATGATTTAAAGAAAACCCGTAAAATAACATTAGAAGGGATCTTATACTCATGGGGAGTTAAATTCAAAAAATCCCAATTGGTCTCTAAGAAAAAATTCAATTGGTATCTAATGTTGAAGTATATTGAAAGATATCTTCTCCAAATATGATGGGTGATTAAGGTTGGTGTATGGATGACATAGAAAGTGTGAAAATATGCTTGCTTCAAAGAAACTGTATTTTGGAAATGCACACCAGTTGGTGTCCTTGGGAAAATAAAATTTTTTGATGACATCGGTATTTTCATTAATGTATTGTCCATATGGTCATGGCTTTAGTATTCCATATGCTGGTCACACTTACAAAATATACACCTTCCAACTAAGTAAAAAGTCACATTAAAACTTAAAAAAATGTGTATAAAATGGGGTATGTTGCACAGATATGAAATATTCATGCACAATCTATGAAAGGTAATGTACACATATATGGTGAAAGAATGATTTGGTGGACAGGATAATTGTGTGACTTATATATAAACAAATTATTTGGTTATAAACAGAGTTATAAACATCAACTTATAAACAAAGGATTTGGTTATAAACAAATATATAGAAGTGATTTATAACAAATGATTTGGTTATAAACGGTAGTAAAAACAAAGTTTCTATTATTATTTAATCAAAGGATTAATAAATGATAAAGTGTTATCGAGTAAGACAGAGAAGTGTTATTTAAATGAAAGGGTGCATTTTAGGGAAGTTTAGAAGGATGTGATTTTGTCATTAAAAGGGCATGCCTGCTAATGAATGAATGTGGTTGTTAAGACATGGTTGATGAAAGGGTGTGCTGGTTCAAATCATTGAAGAGATAAGGATATAAAGAAGAAAACATGTGTCTATGTATGTCTCTATGTGATATGATATGAGGGAAAACAAAGTCTCTATGATTCGTTTCAGCAGAGGGTTTTTGTCAGTGAATATATGAAGTATGAAGACTGTGTCTGCTGCTTTTTATATGAAGATCTAAATGCACAGGCTTAAGGAATTTTGGTAAAAGAAGAATCCAGTTAACTTACAGGAAGAATAAACCATTAGATATGGAAGCAGGAATATATTTAAAAAAAAAACGAAACATGTATCCTAGAAAAGAAAATGGAATATTGTTGGAAAAATGCTGAGTGTAGACTCTGTGACAAAAATGTTAACAAAGGAGAAGAAGTACAGTGACAGGGGGAGTGCATGGATCTATCAGTTAAGCTATCATTAAAAAAAAGAAATGTTAAGATAAGTGCTAATACATTGGTTAAATAACCAAGTTCATTTTAAAGGGGATATATGATGACATGAGGAGTTGTCAAAAAGACATACATGGAATCCTATATCAAAATGGGTGCAACATTGGCATACTAGGTTATCCTTTGTCATTGTTGTCAAAGGGGGAGAATGTTTAAAGGTTTCCATCAATGCCAAAGGGGGAGATTGTTGGAAAATTTGGGTTATAGTTTTCATTGATGTCAAAGGTGTTCACGAATGACAAAGGAATAACTAGTGGATATGATGGAAGGAAAAACTCAGGAAAAGACATAAGGAATATGATGGCATAGTTGAGAATGCGTCATAACACATATGATGACATGGAGTATGATGGTGTCCTAATGATGATGAAAGACTAAGGTAGTGACGAAAAAGTTGTTTATGAAGTACAAAGCATAAGAAAAAGATACCAATGAAGAGTTAACGCAACATAAGTCAAAGTAAAGACAAAATGGCACGATGTTGAGGTGGCATAGTTATCTACTTGAGATCCAATGAATAAGGATTATTTTTTGTGTAATTCGCAAAGACAGAATGGATATCCGCATTATTCCTAGAATGGACGGTCAGGGAGTGACCTGCACTAGATATGATGGTGAAGATAAAGTTTACATAAATTAGGAGGGAAAGATAGAGATTCTGAAAAAAATCAAAATCGGACGGTAGGAATTGATCCTGCACTAGATCAGACGGTTAGTAAGCATCCATCAAAATACAGGTGGAAAAGCCAAAGTTCTGCAAAAGATCAAGATCAGACGGTCAGGGATAAATCCGCAAGGAAATCAACGGTCCAAGAAAATGTGGAAACAAAGTTGCGAAAGTCCAAAATTGGAAAGTGTGATTTTGCATCCCGCATCCCACAATCTGCAATGCAAAAACAAAATGCGGAAAGGAAATTGTGGAAGTAATGTTCAATATTTTATGAACCTGCATCCTGCATCCTGCAATCTGGAAGATCGGATGACCGATATTAGTTCCGCTAAAAAGAGATCAACGTCGCGGAAGAAAAGTGCAGAAATAAGCTTGCGGGAAGGATCCTACGGAAAGGAATTTGCGGACAGGAAAAATAGGACAGTCGACATCCTGCATCCCGCATCCCATAATATGGAGATCAACGGTCAGGAAAACTTCTGATGGAGATCAATGGTGGGGAATCATTGATGAGGAAACCATGGTGCAAAATTATGATTTCAAGGAGGAAATAGATTCATTAGATCGATGGAACAGAGAGACTCAAAATTAGATCAACGACCTGGATTGATTCTAGACAAGGAGGTTGCGAAGGCACAAAAAAATGTTAAGTTGAGCTGCAGAAATGAATTCTGAGGTGCATCCATAAATGGTAAAGAAGAATGTCCAACATGAAACTCATAGATGGAAGGTGAAGACTGTTTTTTGTGATAAAAACATGTACATATGAGCCCGTGATGAATATAGATAGTAGAGGAAGAAAACAAGCCCAAAGGCATGAGAAAAAGAAAAACTTGAAGGTTCGAAGATAGAGTATTCTGGCTGATGGAGGAGAGGAAGTCCACGAGCATTGGTTTGACGAATCCTATGATCAGAGAGGAAGGGAGCTCATATATCAGAAGTGATCAAGACATTTTTAATTAATTATTTAATTAAAAATTGATAGTCACATATTGTTGAAAAGTTGTGACAATCATATTTGAAAGGGTGTGATTGTGAAAGGATATGTTTCCTGAATAAAGAGATGCGTCCGTAGGAAACCTGAAGATACTTATACGCAGAAGTATGAGTGAGAAAAGTGTGATTGTGATCGATATCGATGTAGGCATAGCATAAGACAGAGACTAATGGGTGTGACAGAGAATGGAGGGAAAAATAAATATAACATATTACAAAAAAACATATCAGGGAGGTAGGGTAGCGCTACGGCAGGAAACAGGCCTGCAAGGGGTTGTTGCCTCCTTTTAGTAGTAGTTGATAAACTAGGTGGTTGTAGCCTCCTCCCAATTGGAATTGGTAAATATGTTTTCGTAGCATCCTTTTAGTAGCAGCTGATAAACCAAGGGGTCAAAGCCTCCTTCCAATTGGCATTGGGAAATAGGGTGTCATAGAATACTTTCAGTCAAAGCTGATAGACTAGGGGGTTGTATCCTTCTTCCAATTGGTATTTGTAAATAGGGTGTAGTATCATCCTTTTCTGTAGAAGCAAGAAAAACTATTTGTAAATAACAATTTTGCAGTAATAGGATGTATTGGTGGTTTACCCTATTGGGCTTCCACGTTAAAATTGTGTTATGTGTATTATTTTTGTTATGTGTTTATAATGATAGATTTAAAAGTGGTTAAAATAGTAAAAAGTTAACAATAATGATTCCCCCCCCCCTCTCAGTATTGACCAATAAACCAACAATACTAACACAAGATCAATGTGATGCTAAACCACAAAGTGGCAATGTTTGAGATGGAAATCCAAATGTGCCTATTAAACCTCTAAACAATGTATGGAAGATGTTATATTTTTATTATGGCGGTAGTAACACAGTGATCGTGGACAATTTGGAGGAAAAACATGTATGTTACGATGAAGGGAACTATGTAATTGCAAAAATATACAATTGTGATGATGAGAATGACAAATACTTGTTAGATTGATTGTGGCCTTTTTTGCAACGCCATAACAGTGTTAACGATGTAAGATCTGTTATGAAAAAAGTGAAATTAGTTTGTTGAATAATGTTCTTCGATTCATTATATTCATAGTTTTCTCTATGTGTTCCTTTGTTATCTAGTTGTGTTTCATTCTTTGAAGCATCCATTTAGTGATTTGTTAGGAGCATTTAAAGTTACAAATAGTATGTTGCTAAATTAGATTGAAGATTGGACTTGTTATCTAGTTGTGATTTATTCTTTGAAGGGTCTATTTAGTGATTTTTTAGGCACATTTAAAGTTCTGGATAGTATGTCGATAATTTGGATTAAATATTTACAGATTAGGATTTCTGAAATTGCAAAAATTAGATTCTAATTTCAAGAAGGATCTTACTCTACTTATGAAGGCTCGAATTCATAGGAGAAGGGAAACAAGAAAGGAAGATCAAAGTGTACATATTGCAACAAACCTTCTCACAATGAAAAATCTTGTTTTAAGAAGAATATGGAAATCATCACTCATTTTATTGAAAGGAATACCATTGATGTTCCAAATTTTGCAAGAAAGGAAGGATGGGAAAATTCTCATGATCCCTAGGAGCACTAACACACTGTACAATTAAAAGGTAATTATTATCATGATTTAATTGTCAAAATTAAATAATTTCCTGATGTCTCTGATTTTGATACTCATTTTGATATATCAGAATCTGAAATCTCCTTTCCTCCATTGGAAAAGACACCTATGAGTTCCCAAGAGGTCATCATTCATAGAGGTGTTTTTAGCATTTTCATACTTCCTGAACAAGTTTTTTTAACAGCCGCTGATCCAAAGAAATTGTGCAAATATAAGAAGTTCCTTTTGTATCCAAAGGAAACACCAACACCTATTCATAAACAAGGCCAAGTACATTTAGAGCTTTATTTTTCCCTGCAACATCATTTGACAAGATTAGGTAATAGAGGCCAGGTACAATTTATTTTCATCTTCATTTATTCAAGATAGTATAAATTACAATTCTGAGAAACTTTTTAGGACTTTGGGATCTTGAATGATTATTATCTTTTGGTTTAATCATGATTTTTAATGGTATTTCCTATCCTAAAATAATTTCCCATTTCTCCTATGATTTTTCCTAACATTACACCACTTGATTTAATCCACCATCCTTGAACCTATGATAATGTAGAACTCCTAATTATTTTTAAATCTACCTAAAGATTCGACATGAACCTTATATAACTGGCTAGTCATTTTATGCATTTGAATGAACCTTTCAAATATATTTGAATCGGATCATCATCATATCATGAACATGTCTCCTACGATTTGAATTAGGCCATGATTGCCTATTACTCTGCCACCAAGTCAATTTCCCTATCACATTTCCTTTTCATTTTCTTCCAACATCCATTTTTCCTAATGAAATAACCTAAGAATTAAATAAGAGCATTCATTTTCCTCCACACAAAGAGAAAGCAAAGAGTCATGAGAACAACAATTTGATTCAAGATAAGTAGATAGAGCTTGGGAGGTATACCCTAGATGCTAAGTGAGGTTAGATAAAGTGGGTTGGATGCCATTCCTTACAAAATTTGGTGGACATAACATGCAGGTGACGAAGACTTTTACAAAAATATTTCAAAGAGATTATGTACAAATCAGAGATCTAGAATTGAAATTGACTAAAGGCTCTATTGCAGTAGCTACCAAACTTCCCTAGAATGGATCGAAATGGTTCAAAAACCAATACAAAGATAAGAATATCCATGCATTATCCCCTATGAATAATTCTCCAAGCCCTAATTATACGAAGGGACCACTACAAATATGGCTCAGGAAAGGTCTCATGATCTTCTCTTTATTCTATAGAAGTCCATTGATTATGAAGAGAATTTTGGTTTATCATTTTTGTTTCATATCATAATCCTAACACACTTTAATGCACATAAACTAAATTTACATACTTTGTGAAAATGTCATTCTATAAGATGTAATTAGTAGCTCAAAGAATAACAGAGAATGAGGAACAAAATTTGTTCCATCATCACCTGGTAAATTGTTTTGATAATTAATGAATTGAGCAAGAGAGGAGATAATTGGGAATTGTTATTAGTCATAAATCAATTTATTGTAGGGGTTGATTTTATAGAATGAGGACTTGAATAGAAGAATCGTGTATTAAAAGAATAAATAAACCCATAGATGCACATGATATAGAGGTCGAGGATTAAGATGAATTTGAGCATGCAAAGGAAATCTACAATGGATCCCAAGGGAGAATATAGAAATGTCTATGTAATTGAATGAATTATTCAGTGTGGGAATAAAATGAAATCCCCATATTTTACTCCACATATGAGAATTAACATGACTTTGAAAATGTCCAAAAATAGAGGAAATCCTTGAAGAACAAAAAGAGAAAACAATCGTCATAGATTCACCAAGGAAAAAGTTAAGTACGCCATCTATGGGGAATTACATTAGACATAGTCATTTCATGAGAAATTGGATGAGTATTTTTGAAAGGATGCAGTTCCAAAATATTAAGATAGTGACCTTCCTCGTCTGATAGAAGAGATTGACGATGAAAATGGTTAGTCTTTTAATGTTGTTGGCATTCAGTCGACCAGGAAAGAAAACAAAGACAAATAAATTGTGAAAAACTATTAAAGAATTATTTTTTGTGGAAAGGTTTCTTAAATTTAAAAATGAATCATTAAACATGTCTATCCCAAGATTTTAAAAATATATAGAAAAAATTAAGGAAAACCATAAAATTTTGTAAATATATCAAGGATATGACATGGTAAAAAACTCATGGCTCAAAATTTAGAAACTTTAAGTCAAAATTATAGGTTTCTAGGAGAGGATTTCTAGGTTAGATGTTCTGGTCCAAGAGGATACATAATTTTAATTCATTGATATGGGAAAATGATCAACAACTCTGTTTATCAATTTTTAAGATGTAATGAATATAAAATAATTAAATACAAAGTAATAACTAACTAATAGTCATAATAATTCCAAAAAGGCCATGAATCCTCTCAATAGGTTCCCAACAATATATAAGAGGTAAATCCATGTAAAATGTAAATCATCTATAAAATATATTGTTCTTTTATTTATCAATTATGGAATTTGGTTTCACTTCTTAACTCCCCAACCAGACATGATTGTTCCATTGCTATCAAAGTTGGATCATCTCCTTGGGTCCTACACACTCACTATCGGCTCAACTCAGATCCACCATTCCACAATCCCCTCCTTACCTAGTCCACACTCCATTCTCTCCACCAGTGCCTCTACTCCTCTACTCCCATTTACCTTCTCCCACTACTCCCCACTCCCCTCACCCATCTTCTTTCCTCACTGAAATAACTCATTCCTCCACATTCCCATTCCGATTCTGTCCCAGGACCCCTTCTCCCCACCCTCTGATGTGCGTTGTTCACTTCCCTCCTACTCCTTTATCTACACTCCTCCAAGTATCTCTCTCTCTTCCCCAACCTCCCATAACTCTCAACATCCTCTTTTCACACAATCCCTGTCCCTTCCTTGATATCCCATTCGCGCCCCCCCGCCCCCCCCTCCTTACACACTTCCTACCACCCTACCACCCAACTATCATCCTCGCTTGTTGTCTTCCCATTCCATCGTTGCTTCCTCCATTCCCTATTACACCTCTGATTCACCACACCTACTCCCTCCTTCATCCCTCCCTCTTCCCCACCCTCTTATAGTCGTCACCTTACCTCCCACTCCACATCAAACCTACAATTAAAATAAAAAATTTACATTATAATAATATTATTATTATTAGTATTTATTTATTTTAGACTATATAATTAGTAAATAA
>LPNX010122074.1:135912-155142 GCA_001517045.1 Pseudotsuga menziesii
ATATCAAGTGTCCTTCACCTCAAGCCAAATTGCACCCAATTACTCACCCCCACATACCAGGTCAAGAACCATGTCGAAATGAAGGGTTGACTAGAGAAATTAGAAAAAGACCAAATTTGAGATTTGAAAACCCTTGAAGGTCTAAACTCAAGAATGGGTAAACTTGAAATAGAGTTACAAAAATGAAAAGAAGAACTATCACAAAGTGTGAAATATGAAGGTGTTGGAGTAGTCTCATGGGAAATGAGGAAAGTAAAAGATGAAATGAAAACATACTTCAATGAAGGGATAGAAAAAATCATGCAATACTTCAAGGATAGAGATGCTTCTAAAAATGTTGAGTAACCGAAGGGAGACCACTCAAGTCACAATTCAACCGAAAGTAATAATCATCAATCAAATTCCACCAAAGTGGAGATTCTAGAAGAATATAGAAATTACAATCATAAAAAATCATACTGACATGCAATGCAATAAATGGGGGGATACTCGATGAAACCCAAATTGGAACTAGCCAAATTCAATGGCGAGATGAAACAAGGTGTCACATGGATCAATAAACCAAAGGAATTCTTTTGCATTCACAACATTATATCTGGCGATGAAAGGTTAAATATGTCTGCATGCAACTCAAAGGTCGGGTGTATAACTGGTAAATATGGTGGAATAAGATGACAAAAATATGTGCTTACAGCTGGGATGCATTCAAAAATGATTTTTCAAACAATTTGAAGATATGATAGAAAATGACTTTTTTTCACAAAAAGGAAACGTGGAAGAATACACATACGAATGTGAATCCTTAGCAACGAGAGTACCATAATTAAAAAATTATGATTGTCTCCAAACATATGTCTCTGTTCTTAAACCTTACATAATCTAAGAGTTAGAATTGCATATCATATCCAATCTCGATAAATCCTAACACAAGGAAAAAATTATTGAGCAAAAGTTTAAAAGATCATGACAAGGGAACCTTAACAAAGGAACACAATGTAGATATTGAAAATATATATGGTCTCTTGGTCATCATTGCAAAAAATCTAAGTCATATAGATATGAATTGAAAAATGGTTCAAAAACATCGACCATTTGCTCTAATACTGACATTAAAAATAAGAAGAATAATTGTCACCAATGTGAATAATATTGGATACCAGGTCATAAATGCAAAACCCATTGCATGGTACATTGCAAAATAATAAATGCGAAGGAATCATAGGTATCAAGAGAAGAAGATGCATATGACTCTGAAGTAGAAAAAATCTCATCATAAGTATCAGTGGTGACAATATCCTATATTCAACAAAATTGTAAGAAGGAAGAGTTAGAAACCCCCAAGAGAGACCACCATTGATATAAGGAAACTCAATCATTCATAGAGAGATATACCCCACCTCAGTTGAGAAGTCACGAAAAACTTAAAAATGAACAATTCCTATTCTGAGTAGTAGAATCAAGGAAATTAGGAACAAAGAGATTAAATATTACTGGGACATTAAGAATAAGGACATCACAATTTTGGTTGGTTCGAGAAGTACCCATAATTTTATTGATATCAACAAGGTGAAGGAACTTAATGTTTTTATGTTCCCTACCAAAGGACTTGAAGCCTCAACTATCATTGATCAAAATATCCCAGAAGTAGGAAAATGTGACAGGGTATCATTGCACATATAAGCATTACACCTACAACTCAATTGCATAGCTTTACCACTTAAGTATTTAGACTTGGTGTTAGGCACTGACTGGTTAGCATTGTTAGGGACTTACTCTACCAATCTACAAAAACAATACATGGAATTTAAATGGAATGGAAGTGAATACTGATTGTTTGGATTTATAAGTTTGCCACCCAAGCAGAAAGAGCAACAGTGACAAATATGATTCAAACCCTCATCAAGATAGAGAGATCATTCCATATCACATATCTGAAATCAAGCGTCAATACAAATCAATAACAAAAAATGATCTCAACAAATTCAACTTTGAGGAAAAATCTCCCTTTAAAGGGGTTGGCAATGTAACGAATACAAAATAATTAAATACAAAGTAATAACTAACTGATAGTGATAATATGTCAAAAGAGGACACGAATCCTATAAATAGGTTCCCAACAATATATAAAAGGGACATCCATGTAAAAATGTAGATAATTTATAAAATATATTATTATTATTTTTTATCGATTATGGAAGTTGGTTTCAGTTCTTAACTCCCCAATCGGACATGATTGTTTGAGAAGATGTCCTATTTGTTTTTTTGTGAGGAAATGCACTCCCTCGGGATTGGGGATATATAGAGTCCCCATTTTAACTCTTTTGGGAATGTGTAAAGACCCTATTTAAGAAATTTATTCCTCCATAATTACCCTATTTATCATCCTAATGAAATTAACATACCATATCTTGAACAGTAATGTCATCTCAAGCTTATAAGTATTAATTTGTGCCCATAATCACATTTTCCATTTATTTTGAATAATTGACTATTAAATTGTCATGATCTATGAAGTTACATGATTAGTTCCTATAGAATGTTTTGGTAATTCCCTCGATGTTTAAAATTCTTGAAATCTTCTTGATTCAAAAGGGGAATACAAAAACAAAAACTCACGCCAATATAGTAACATGTTGTCTATATCATCCTAACTTCTCATTGGGACATGTCCAAATCATGGCTACCTATTCCTATAGAAACACGACAAGAGCTATCCATTGAGCTGCAGAGCATTTAATGCGGCTACAACAGGCTTGCTGACCCTTGGATTTGGAGATGCTTTAGATCCAAGGGTCAGCAAGCCTGCTGTAGCTGAATTAAATGCTCTACAGCTCAATGGATAGCTCTTGACTAGAAACACAATCATGTAACCGTCACTTCTAGGTTCCTGTAGCACGATAATTTTTGCTCATACTTCCATGTATCCAATGGAGAACATAGAAACCTGGATATGATATATGGATGTATTGAAATGGTGATGTGTCCATCAAACCATGTCAATCTAATATGTGTCAATATTCAAGATTTACATGGTTAAAGATTTGGTATAAATTTGAAACACTTTCCAAATAGCCAACATGTGGCGCGATTTCATATGTGATGAAGACGAATCTTGGAAAAGTAAAACATGGGTTTTTTTCATAGCATGCAAAATTGAGCAATGCGTTGGCCATTTTCCAAATTTTGATATAGTTTGAGAGATTTTGGTTGATTTTAAAATATAACTTTTGCAATTTCCACCAAAATTACTGTAGGTGCACTTTTTGAAATTCGATTATGAGATGGAATAATTTCACCTCCATCCTTTCACCATGACTCCTATGAGAAAATATGGATAGATGAGTGTTGTTAGGAATTTTTTTATGCTCTCATGATCATCAAATAACTTCATGTTTCTTAATTGGACAAAGTCAAATATTTTCTCATTGGAAGATCCACTTATTAAGCATTTGATCTCATCTTGTGTAACCTCTTTTCCTTTTGTGAAAGATGAGTTTCATGTATAAATATGAGGAGGAATTAGTTCTTTATGGGAGTTAACTAGGAAGAAATGACATATTAAGGAGTTTTTCCAAGCAGGAGACTAGAATCTATGTACCTTGTTTCTTAATTAATAGAATTTATGTTGTTATGTGTATTTAATTTTTGTTCTGAGATTTAATTAGTATCAACGGGCGTGTTTTTGAGTGGATACAAGGCCCCTTCATCTAAAAAACAACTCCCTAGTGTTTTTATTTTATTTTCAGCAATGTGACGTGTGAGATTGTTTATTCATCTTATTATGTTGGCGTGTTTTGCTACATCTATGCTTTGTTTTATGAGCAATCATGTAGCTTGGGGTTTTCTTGAATTTCCTATGGCTTACTATTTTAAGGAGATTTTAATTTCATTATCATGTATTTATAGAATTGATATTAAGATAATGTGATGAATTGATTATGGATACCTAAGTCAATATCAATTAAACAAGATACTTGTAGAGTATTGATTAGTTTTTATATGCTAACCCAAGCTTCTACTGCTATAGTCCATAACTTGATAGTGTTGATATTGGGAATACATTCTTGCAACCGATTGATTTAATTAATCAAGGTATCTTTTAAGTGTTGATTGGATCTGTTAAGAGTTGGAAATATCAGAGTATTGTCAGTCATAAAAAAAAAAGAGATTACATATGATTGGCCTTCATTTCTACCTTAAGAAATCACAATGGATTGTAATAAATTTTAGGTGACATCTTAAGATTGTCTTATTCTATATTGGATTTCATTTTATTGATGAATTGATAGGTTTTGAAGCACTTCAAGAATTATATCTACATATATTTTACACAGTACCAAACAAGCCTACTAACTCGAATTAATAATTTATGTGTCAAGGTATAAAAAAAAGAGATTACATATGATTGGCCTTCATTTCTACCTAAAGAGATCACAGTGGATTGTAATCAATCTTAGGTGACATCTTAAGATGCTCTTATTCTATATTGGATTTCATTTTATTGATGAATTGATAGGTTTTGAAGCACTTCAAGAATTATATCTACATATATTTTGCACAGTACCAAACAAGCCTATTGACTCAAATTAATAATTTATGCAATTGCTCTATCAGAGCCTTTGTAGATCGATTACTCTCCTTCCATATTGCTATTGCAGGTTCGAAATCTTGACTGGGAGCATATTCTGCTGACTAAAGGGCACAATTTCTGAGCTATGGATCAATCTCAGAAGATCATCTTGACTCCATTTAATTTCTTTGAATGGAAAGCAGAGATGGAGATACTGTTGAGAGTGAAAGGTCTCTACTGTTATGATTATTAATCCTCCCTTGTCCAATTTGGTGATATGTCTAAATTGGGAGTCATGTCTAAATTAAGAGTCCATCCAATCTATTTATAGTCATTAGCACCATTGGGTCCACTTAGCCTAATTGGGGCACATGTTTCAGTTACTAAAGTGTGGGGAACACTAATTGAGTCTTACTGCCACTGATTGCACTTAATTGCATCATTTTAGGAGCCTCCTAGACCAATTCCTACAATTTCGGATCCACTTGGAGTGCCGAAACCAACTAAGGTCAGTTCAGTTGAGTTGATAACTAGTTAAGCTAAGTTAGGAGTCAGTTCCATTCAGTTCTAGTCCTCTACATTTAGTTAGTGCTAGGTCTACTTGACTGCACTCAGGAGGGGCGCATTTCTCACCTACCACAATCAGTTATCCTTATTCAACACTAAATATAACACTTGAGTTGTGTTTTAGAACTATGATGAACTCCGGTTATGGTTTAGACAAGGCCAGTTAACTATTGAGTCCTCCGATAGTGATTTAGACAAGGTATTAGTTACCTATAGGAAAGTAGAGACTAATCAATTCGAATTTCCTCATGTGGATTCGAATTGCTTGTGGATATTAAAGCCATTGTACTTCATTGTAATTATTATCTAATTAATCTTTGATTAATCAAAAGCATTCATAGCTGCAAGCCATTTTTGCACTGTTTCATTCTTCAATAAATGAGTAAATTGTGTGATCTATCTTGTGAGTTGTGTGTTTTTCTATAGATCTATGTGCTCAATTTAATATGTTATCAGATCCTTGATGGACAAGGCACTTCTCCTCCTCAGATCTCCTACTGGATCATTTTTGAGCAAAATTGCTCCTTCCAGCTCTGCACCAGAAGGAGAAGGTTTACCACTTAATACCCCAAGTAAAGGAATTGTTGATAAATATTGATCAACTATGCTGTATGTGATGAAAACCTGAAATGTTTAGGTTGTCGACCTTATGGTTCCCCTTTTTTGTTTTTTGTAGGTACAAATTTGAATGGACTCATCAGTTCCTGTTCTCACCTTGTCCACAAACTATTCAAAATGGAAGAAGAAGATGATTTCATCTGTGATGAGACAAGGTCTATCTCGGGTGTCTATTGGACTTGATACAGAGTGTTTTAGTGAGATTGGCTGGCTGAATAAAAGTGATGGAGCTTTTGGAACAATAGCAATGGGTCTTTCTCATAGCTTGCGGCACCTCATTAGATCTATTGAAGACCCGAAGGAACTCTGGACAAGATTGGACAGAACCATTGGAGTGATTGATGAGGATCATAATAGCATTTTGGAGAGAATATCCAACACCATAAGCACTCTTGATCCAAAATTTTCAGTCTCCACTCTCTCTGATGAAGTTGTTCAAGATGAAGAAGAAGAAGAAGCTTCTACACAGTCAATTCCAATTGAAAACAGTCTCCATGCAGTGACTCCTTCTCCCGATGCTCCAGAAGTTCATGAGATATTTGATATATCATATCCTCATATTGATGAAACAGAATAATACATTCGAATCTTTGATATTGAATAAAAAAACTGCTGCACTTCCACGCAAACATTCACCGGTGATTTTCCTTTGAATTATGTGCAAAATTTACCAGTAATTGCTTCCAAAAGTGAAGAGAAATTTGATTTTTATCCCTCTAATGTTGCTGCTGGTGTGCAAATATGTGATACCTTGGATATTTTGGAATAAATATCATATTACCAGAGTGATCCATTCGCTCCCCATGATCTATATTTTTCAGCAAATTCCTGCAGGATTGCATGCACCAAAATTCAGAATTTTGAAGAAGAAAGATGTGCATCCACCGTCTCGGTTAACCATTTATTTGAATATGATATTAACCTTATTGGATATGATATGATATTATTTATATTTAATCTGATATTTCTTGGTTTATTATATCAAATTCATAATCTTTCAGTACTGCATGTCGCTGTTCTCATCAACGGTGTGAAGAAACAAGTACCGCAAGTCTCCTACAAAACTGTTGTTGGGGATTTGATTTCATTTCATAGTTTTGGATCTGTTTTGAACCTATTTAGATCTGATATTCTTTCTGATATGATATTATTTGTTTCATATTTTTAAATCCAAGAGCTTTTAGTCATTGTTGTAGCTGCTCTCACCAATTCCGGTGTGAAAAATCAAGTACCGCACTTTTTCTTCAAAACTGCTGATGGGGATTTGGTGTTAGTTTCCTCATATGAGGTTGATGATATTTTATTATGTGATTCATTAGATATTTCAGAATATATATCAGACTATGGATCTCAATCATTCTCTCTCAACAGTCCCAGTGCTTCTCTACCATTGATCACATGCTCATCTCCTCACAGAACTAGTAAAGAGGAAGATTTTTTGCATCCGCCTGGAAACTTTCTCCTAACACTTGGGGATGTTCTTAACACTCATGGTTTTCTGTTCATGGATAAACCATATAAGTTTCTTCATTGTTCCTCACATGTTCAGAATCCTAAAGAACCTTTTTTCACTTATCAGTTGACTTCAGTTGCTCTACATGGGTCCAGTCTTCATCCAACAGTTGTCTATATTTCTGATTTAGTTGAGCATATCATTCTTCTTCCAAAGAGGAAGATTACTCTAGACATAATGATGGAAAGGTTTATATTCCAGGACCTAGGATACCTATTCATAGAAGAACCAGATTGATCCTGATTTTACCTGCTCAATTAAAGGGGAGTATTTTTTTCCCATGTGGTTTTTCCCTAGCAACTTGTTTTTTAGCAGTTAATTTACTTTACTTGATGTAATGGGTGACCTATGTTATTAGTTACCAGGGACCACATATTGTCCAAGTTAGCATTCAGAGGGGGTGTTAGGATTATTAATCCTCCCTTGTCCAATTTCGTCATATGTCTAAATCGGGAGTCCATCCGGTCTATTTATAGTCATTAGCACCATTGGGTCCACTTGGCCTAATTGGGGCACATGTTTTCATTACTAAAGTGTGGGGGGAACTAATTGAGTCTTACTTCCACTGATTGCACTTAATTGCATTAGTTTAGGAGCCTCCTAGACCAATCCCTAAAATTTAGGAGCCACTGGGAGTGCCGAAACCAACCAAGGTTAGTTTAGTTCAGTTGATGACTAGTCAAGCTAAGTTAGGAGTCAGTTACATTCAGTTCTAGTCCTCTACATTTAGTTAGTGCTAGGTTTACTTGACTGATCTCATGAGGGGCACATTTCTCACCTAACACAGTCAATTAGCCTTATTCAACATTGAATGTAACACTTGAGTTGTGTTTTAGAACTCCGATGAACTCCAGTTATGGTTTAGACAAGGTCAGTTAACTATTGAGTCCTCCGATAGTGATTTAGACAAAGTCTCAGTTACCTACAGTCAAGTAGAGTCTAATCAAGTCGAATCTCCTCATGTGGATTCAAATTTCTTGTGGCTATTAAAGCCATTGTACTTCAATGTAATTATTAACTAATTACTCTTTGATTAATGAAAATCATTCACAGCTGCAAGCCATTTTTGCATTGTTTCATTCTTCAATAACTGAGTAAATTATGTGATCTATCTTGTGAGTTGTGTGCTTGTCTACATATCTATGTGCTCAAATCAATATCTACAGGGTGACTATGGCAAATGAGGTAGATCCCAATGCAGTTGCAGAGAAAATTAAATGGCACAACAGGAGGGATGAGGCCTATGGTCTTTTGTGTTTGAGTATTTCAAGAGACCTCCTCCTCCATCTTGATGGATTGACATCACCTAATGAAGTGTGGGAGAATATTGTAGAGATTTTTGGTAAGATATATGAGATGGGAGGACATCAAATTGAGAATGAATTGATCTCTTTGAGTCCCAGCAGCTTCGAATCCTTGCAACTCTACTTTTCCAAGTTTAAAGCCCTTATTTTGCAGCTAAAATAGTGTGGAATTGAAAAGAAGGAAGATAAACTAGTTTTGGCCATACTCTCGAAGCTTGGCCCTAACTATTCAGTGTTTGTTTCGACCTTCCATGCCACAAAGTTGATAGCTCGATCCTGGAATATGCCTAAGCTTGCAGAGTTCATGGAATCCCTCACACAAGAACAAGATAAATTGGTGATGATAGGCACCATCAAACCTTCCAAAGACCAAGCTTTGGTTGTTGGAGATTCAAGGGTGGATTAGAAAGGAAAGAAGAAAGCTAAGAAGCCACCTGAGCAAAAGAGAGACAAGAAAAAGTATCAAGAGGAGCCCCAAGGCTCCAAGAAGAACTTCCAGAAGAAGAAGAACAAAGGAGAAATGAGCAAGTGCGCATAGTGCAGTAAGGGCTATCATCCTAAGAGCTCCTGTATGAAGAAGAAATTTGACATGTTGACCCAAATCCTAGAGAATAATAACATCTCCCTTCATGGTTGCTCAAAGATGAGGGAAGGAGGATCAAATTCAGAGGACAGAGGGAGAGTACATGCTTGGGTTGTTGTCACATCAAGCTCAACTAGCTTCATCATAGACTCTACAGCTTCTAGACATATGGTTTTGACCAAGGAGGCATTCTCCTCTCTTGACATGTCGAAAGGTCCACCAATAGTGTTGGGAGATGACTGTCTCACTGACATTTATGGGAAAGGAAGGATTGATATTGACCATGGTAAGTTCAATAATTTGTTGTATGTTCTAGGTCTTGACTCTAACCTCTTGTCCGTGTACCAGATGAATCACATAGGGTATCCATAGAAGGTCATATTCTCCCCTGACGATGTTGAGATCACATAGGTCTCGAATGGTAAATTCATTGTAAAAGGTGTTCTTGATCACACTTCGAAGGTATACATGTTTTCACATTTTCTACCCTACTCAAACCCATATGCTCTTCTGATTCATGCTAACGAGGCAAGAAATATTTGGCATGAAATATTTGGCCATCCTAACTATAAGTATCTTTTTTATCTGAGTGAAAAATATATGGTCATAGGGTTACCCAATATTAATTTTTCCAAGGGAGTCTATCAAGGTTGTATCCTAGGAAAACACCTAGAGCAAAAATTTGAGAGAGCTAGTCATGAGAGAACCTCTGCACCTCTTGAGTTGATCCATAGTGATGTCACCAGTCCATTTCCTCATATGTCAATGATTCAATACAAATATCAATTTACATTCATAGATTACTTTTCTAGGTATTATTGGGTTTACTTCCTAAAGCACAAGTCTAAAGTTTTTGACCTCTTCAAAGTCTTTAAGGCCTTGGTTGAAAACTAGTCTGGGAGGAGACTCAAGATCCTTAGATCTGACAATGGCGGCGAGTATTTCAAGTCTAAGTTCATTCAATATTGTAAATATGTAGGTATTTATATGCAGCATTCAATCCCTTACGCACCACAGCAAAATGGTGTTGCTGAGCGAAAGCACAGATCACTAAAGGAGATGGCAACCTGTATGATGGAGGCTAAGACTTTGCCACCAAAGTTTTGGGACAAGGATATAAATTGTGCATCCTATATCCATAATAAGGTGCCTCATAAACAAATTTATTATATGACTCCTTTCGAATCTTGGAGTGGGAACAAGCCAGATGTTACCCATTTCAGGATTTTGGGCTCAAAGGCTTGGGCTAGAATTCAAATTGAAAAGAGAAAGGCTTTGCAGCCCCAAAGCCAAGAGTGCCTATTTGTTGGGTATTCTGAAGATTCAAAAGGGTACAATATGATCAAATTGAGAACAAACAAATCCTTCATTGAAAGGAGTGTTCGGTTCCAAGAAGAGCCTTTAGCAACAGTTGAAGTTGGAGAGTCTTCTTCACCACCAGAACCATTGAATGTAAGTGGAGAGACAAATGAGTTTTATGATTCTGATATGTCTGATAATGATGATTTAATTGTAGATCCTGATAGTCCTACAAGACCAAAATTTTCAACAAAAACCATTCATGGAACTGGGGAACTAGCTGGAAATCCTAGTGATCCTAGGAGGACTAGATCTCAGTTTGAGAGTGCCCTGTGTATGAAAGACCATTTGTTTGCAGAGAAGTGCTATCTAATGGTTGAATCAGACCCATAGACATATTAATATGCAACACATGATCCAATATGGTAAAAACCATGAAATAAGAATTCATCTCACTCCAGAAGAACAACACTTGGGAACAGGTTGATCTCCCCCAGGGAGGAAGCTAGTTCAATGTAAGTCAGTTTTCAAAACTAAGTTTGTTGCTGATGTTTCACCTTTGAAATATAAGGCAAGTTTGGTATCCAACAACTACTCAAAGGTACATGGTATTGACTACAATGAAACCTTTGCACCAGTGGCAAAGATTGACTCCATAAGGCTAGTGTCGAGCACCCTAAATGCAGATAAGTTATTATCAACACACAGAGCTTACAAAATTCATTGTCAACCCGAGGAAGTATTTTGTTTCAAAGGGTAAGTGCACAATATATGCTAAACACCAAATCATTGTAGTGAATGCTGCTCTTAAACAACTATGTTCATCCCTCAAACTTTGTGTAATCCCACCAATATTCTAACTCTACCAATTCAACCTTGTCCTTCTATGCATCAACGAGAAATGAAACAGATTCAACAACAATTACTGACAGAAAGGAAATCCTATTCATAACTCAAGATAAATGAATTACCTATTGATCTAATCACACTTGGAACTTGTAATCATAAATTAATTGTAATCTAGAAATTCAATTGCGACAGATCAAGCTCGGCTATTCTAAGAATTGAATTGCAGGAATAAAGATCAACAATTATAACAATCAAAGAATTACACAGGGTTCGTGGGATGTCAACCTAAAACCATGAGATGAACAGAGTTGTGTACAGCTATTGAATAAATTGCATAAAGATTATCTACTCAGCCGACTATTACGCTGTGACAGTTATTGATCTTAGGGAAATGCAATGCTGTAAATCACACACACTACTGCTGCGCACACAGAAAATATGATTAACGAAACATCACACAACCAAAAATTAAAAGATCCTACCTTAACTCAGCAATCTCTACGGAAGGCGGGCCCATCCTTCACACAGAGACGCTGGATGAACAATGTACAGCTCCCTTAAACTAGCAGTAACTCTTTGTATTAAAAGGAAGAATTATTACAGATTGCTCCCGCTGTCAATACAACAAATGAATAAACTATCTTCCAAACCCCCCTGGGTCGAGACATCTTTCTGCATTTATACCTACAAGTGATAACATCCCATCCTATCACAAAGGGAAGCCATGAAGATATCTGATATTCAGGCACCCTGAATAACACCGTTTGTTACAAGACGTGGCATGATACAATTATAGAAAATGAAAGAAGACTGTTGATTGGCCTAGAAGTAGCGATCTTCTCATATCGCCATAATATTCAAGCAGATATACTGAAGATCCCTCGATCATAGCACATCTTGTTACAGCTACTCTGAACGGCTCTTGTCTGGAATATCATGTGCCTCAATCGATGATGGACAGGTTGAGGATCCCTTTTGTGTCACGACCATCCCTCGTCCCTGGACTTGTTCAGCTTCATCCCCCTGCATTCTGCTCATCTCATATTATCTTCATACATCACACATACTAGCACAATTTCGAGAGATAAATAGCCTTAATTGTCACAAGAATAAGCATTAATAAGGTAAAACAATAATCAGTCTTACCTTGACAATCTAGGGAGTAAAGTGAAGAAAGTCAGTCTGATTGGCATGCTAAGCAGTGTAAAACAAAGGAAGAAAGGTGATTAAAGGTGGTTAAAAAGGGACCAAATTTGGACTCAACATCTCCCCCCAACTACCCTGTTGCATGTCCTCATGCAACAACCTGCATCACTCAGAATCTGAATCCTGCATTAAGCTCTGTTCGTGGAGAGAAGAAAAATTGTAGGGAAACTCAGGTTTCTTATTTGCCTTCAGAAAACCTTTGTGAATAACCCAGTACTGCCAACATCTCTGCTCGTCTGCCCTAGTCATGGAAAAATCCATGTGGTATGGTTCGGCTGGCCACCAAATAAGAGGAAATTTGAACTTTAAACCCAGCCAGTTGACTCCACATTCCTTCATACACCCTACATAAGCCTTGACTCTTGAGAGTGCATGTTTAAAATTTTTAAAGCAGTAGGGGTCCCTGTTTCTTAGTGCAGGGGAGGCAGCATGCCATCTATGTCGGCTGCCATCTAATGCAACCTGCTGCTGCCTGGAAATGGATTTGGTACAAGTGGAGATTACTTCCTCCTGCAGTTCCATGATGTGTTGCACCTGAGAAGGACTGGAAAGAAACTTTTATACCGAGCCAGGAGAATACCAGGATTCTGGGGTTCACTACGGATCCATAAATTAGTATGAGCTTCATTGTGGGAAAAGGTCTGAAAAGACCTTTCCCACTGAACATGGTTGCTCACAAAAGAGGCAAAGGCTCTTAGCTGAACATCCCCTGCAAATGGAATAGGGTTTGAGTGCCGATCCATAGGGCACGCCATCTCGTGCAGGTATAGTTCACATAGCAAGTTCTGCTCTTCAAAGTTGCTCCCGAGGAATGTCTCCAAAATTTTTTCTGAGGTTTCAATTTCGAATAACCTCCCCTCCTGTACAAATTTTAATTTGAACCAGACAAACTGCTCGAAAAGAAACACTGGATAAGAGGAAGAGGGATTCCTAGTGCCTATGAGTTCTCGAGATAGATCATACATTTGATCCTTATCCTTCTGCATGGATGAGAATTTCTTCAATTTCTTTATCTCCTGCTGTAGCTCCTCCACCTGAACTCTGTGGCCCATACGTTCTTCAGCCCCCTGCTCTTCCAGCGCTCTAATAATTCTCTTATGCTCATCCAACCCAATTGTCTTTTTCTGGTTTTCTTCCACCTGAATTCTCCATTTAATTACTTCCATCCTCAGGGATGAAACTTCTGCTGTAGGATCTGAAATATCCTTTTTATAATGTTCTTCCTATTCTACACCCAAATCAATAAAATTTCTGCAAGGGAGATTGTCTCTTGTGAGACAGTGTCTTCCTGCACTTCTTCTATGAGAGTTGCTGGTTCTTGTGTGACAGCAACATCCCCTGGATTTTCTTCCATAACTGTGATTGATGCTTGTTGAGACACTGGTTCTTGTCTAACAGTGTCTTATCCCTGATCCATCTGCATTTCTGAAATTGATTCTTGTGTTGCTGCTTCTTGTGTGACAGCAACACCCCTGGGTTATTTTCTACAGCTATATCCAAGTCTTGTTGAGACACTGGTTCTTGTGTAACAGTGTCTTCTCCCTGATCAGCCTGCATTTCTGAATCTGATTCATGTGTTGCTGGTTCTTGTGTAGCAGCAACATCTTTCAAACTCTCCTCATCATCAATCTCCATTGCTTTTAAGGACACTAGTTCTTGTGTGACAGTGTCTTCCTCCTGCATTACTGGATTCAATTCTTGTGTTGCTGGTTCTTGTGTGGTAGCAACATCTTTCAAACTCTCCTCAGCATCCACCTCCATTGCTTTTGGGGACACTGGTTCTTGTGTGACAGTGTCTCCCTCCCGTGATTCTGAATCCAATGGTTGTGTTGTTGGTTCTTGTGTAGTAGCAACATCATTGTTCCCCTGCTTCTGAGATTGGATATCTTCCTCATCATACATCTCTTCCTCAAGGACCTCAGTGTCACCTGAGGCCATTGTCTGCTCATCCTCACTACACTGTATATCGGGTATGATATCTATCCTTGGATCATTTTCTGTTTGAAATTCAGGAATTCCCAAGGATGTTGGTTCTTATGTGGCAACATCCTGGATTACCTCTTCATCCTCCTGTGGCTGCAGTTCTTCTTTAAGCTTTGTATCATGGGGACATTCTGGATTCACAGTGTCAAACTCTTCATTAGGTTCCAGAGTGTCCTCCATTCTAGATTCTTTTCCTCTTTCCATCTGCATTTCTGAAATTGCAGTCCCCTGTTCAGGTTCATCAATGTTCTTCCCTCATGGCTCAGTTTCTATCATCTGTATATCGTGGGAGCATTCTGGGTTCACAGTGCAATCCTCATTCCCATCATCACTCCTAATTTCATTCTCTGCCCTGAGATTAGTAGCAGCCTCAGCAAGGATGATCAAAGATGCTGGTTCTTGTGTTGCAGCATCTTCTTCTTCTGTAGGTTCTTCCCTTGTGGATGTGGGTTGTTGTACTGTGCGAATTATGACCCCATGGCCCTTCTTTTTGAAAATTTCCCCACAATTGGGGAAAATCACTTGCTCCTCCTCCCTGTCAGGGTCAATAGAGTATGTTCCCTCGAGGTGGTCTGCTGCCTCCACCAATGTATACATTTTCTTCTCGCCTTGTTTCCTACAAGTTTCCTTCCAAGTCTCCACTTCCCTTCGAAGTATTTGGACTTCCTCCTTTAATACTGTGTTTTCTTCCAGAAGTCCTTCAAGGCTGGGTTCTACCTCAACTGGCCTTTCTGGAGCATCCATTGGCCTTGGTACAAGGATTGGGATCTCAACCTATGACTCCAGGGTTTCCCATCTTTTTCTGGATGCCTCTGAGATTGCATTTGGTTTGAGTCTTTTGCCTCCTATTGGTGCCGTTATGCTCGGCTCCTTAATTGGTCTCTTTCTTCCTTTTCGTGACGTTTTCGTTTGAGGGGATGACTTATCAAGATTCACTGCTGGGGTCAAAGGAATGTTTTCTTGCGCCTCAGATCGCTCCTCCTCAATTAGGGTTCCTCCTTCCCACTCAGGTGAGGATTCAACAGTGACCGGCTCCATCTGTTCCATCTGTTCTTCAATTGCCTTAGCTCTGTCATCTTCAGGTTCAATTGTCGCAGCATTCAATGCTGCTCCAATTTCTCCTTCTGATGACAGAGCTACCATGTTGTCTGCATGTCTCTCAAGGTTTTTATCAACACTTTCCCTCAATGGTTCTGCTTGTGTCCCCTGTTGTGCTTGTTCTGGTACAATATCATCCCCCCCCCCAACTATATTGGAGGGACGCCGATCCTCCTCATGATGTTGAAGCTGTGCCTGTTCGGCTGGGAGACCGAGCAAAGGAGCAGGCTCCTGAGTGCGGGCTATGAATTGATCCCAGGTGATATTGTGCTGGACCAGGGTTCTTAAAATGATTAATTTTATAAGGCCATGGTGGGTTAGGGAAACATGTGGATGTTTAGCCGTTTGGACAAACACAGCCATATGGCGTAAGGTATGGAACAGATAGTAGGGAATATTCAACAAAATGCCATGGCGAAGATGGGAAAGCAAAGGTAGTTCAGAATTATAAACAACTTGGTACCTACCTTCGCAAGTGGTGTATTTCTTAAGGAAGACAGCAACCTGATCCCATGGTCGCGGCAGTGAGTGCAGTGCAATTCCTCTCTTTGATGATTGAACGTGCTCCCCTCTCGTAGAAATTCCTCCCGTGCAACCATCGTGGGAACTCGTCATTCAAACCATGCCTTCCCCACCCTTGGAATTGCAGTAACTTCATATATAATGGCCTCAGAGAATTCTATCCACAGCCCCCATACCTCAGAGTGAGTGTCCTTGAGGTGTAAAGCGAATTGCAAAGCTGCTTCTCTGTTAAATCCATCTAGTCGCTCGAAGAATTGAATCCAGCCAGCGGCTTGAAAGATGGCGAAAACCTCAGGATTGTTTCGGAGTTCCTGCGTGTTTAAAGGTTCATGACGAGCTAGAAGCCCCATAGTCCTGGCAACAGAGTTCTAGAGTCCGAGAGTGGAGGTTGCAGAGCGGGGAATGCACAGATCGCTGAGCAGAGATTTGAGTAGGGAGATGGCAAATTTGGAAAGTGCAGTGCAGAGGGAGGTTCAAAAATTTTTATTCCAAATTGGGGAAGGTGGCGGTTATGAGCTTTTACGTTGCACGGGGGAGGGATTAATTAAGTCATAATGTTAATACATATCAAGGCACGACTGATATCATTAAACCCAAATTAACACTTAATCATGTAAAAATCAAAGCCATACCTCGTGTGACTGTGCATCGAATGACCTGCGGGGAATGATGATCCTTGTGTTTGCTAACGCTGGAAGGCCGAGCTCGTGCGCAGGCGTTAAATCGATCATAATAATAAAAATTAATGCCATAATGCCATCACCAGTGAAAATGGAGAAAACATCGCGTCACCGGAGTCGGCATTATGCCAAATTGGCCAGCACGAGTGGAATAAATCAGAGCCATAAGTAATAGCGGAAGCAATTTGCTTTGGTTAACACAGGAGTTACTACTGCAAAGAATAAAAGAACCATCTGCAATGCTAAAAGGTCCGCCAAATAAAGCGGGATTGAAGTTGCCCGGCATGATATTGCAGCCAATTAAAAGATGTTACAGCCATCAAGGAAGATCACGGTGTCGGAAAAAAAAATTGGCGGTACAGGGAAAAAATCACGGCTGTCAGAATTCACAATGGATGGGAAAGGATGTCGTGGCCGTGGGAGCATGTGGGTCGGCCACCGAGAGTGTATGTTCAGCAGCTGGAAGATTATTTTCGGCCACCGGAACATTATGTTCGGTCGTCGGAAGCTTATGTTCATCCGCCGGGAAAAAGAATTTTTGGGCCTTTGGAAAAAGGGTTGCGGCTGTGGGAAAGTTTGTTTAGCTGCGGGAGCGTTTGTTCAGCTACCAGGAAGAAGAATTTTCGGCCTTTGGAAAAAAATTTGCGGCTGTGGGAAATTTTGTTCAGCTGCGGGAGTGTTTGTTCAGCCGTCGGGAAAAGAATTTTCGGGCCTTTGGAAAAAGAATTGCGGCTGTGGGAAAGTGTGTTCAGCTATGGGAGCATTTGTTCAGCCGCCGGGAAAAAGAATTTTCGGCCTTTGGAAAAAAAGTTGCGGCTGTGGGAAAGTTTGTTCAGCCGCGGGAGCGTTTGTTCAGCCGCCGGGAATGTTTATTCTGAGAAAAGGAAAATGCAACACAGGGAACAAAGGAAAACGTTTTTCGTTCAGCGGGCCCATTCTGGTCGTTCGCCTGGTACTTCCGTGCAATTTTATTTCTTTGAAAAACAACAACCAAAGAGATCAAATGCAAAAAGAAACAATCAAGATTTATTCGCTACAGTAGAAAAGACTTATTTATGTACAGTGATTCAATAGTGCGATTTACAGTTTAAAGGTTGGCAGAGGCAGAGAGAAGTTCCTGCCCTGGTAACAGCTGATACTCTAGGTCGGCAGTAATCTGTGAAATGAATGCGTCCTTCGAGATAGGCTTACGGTACAGTCTTAGTCTGTGGCCATTAGCAAGTAATGGTATACGATTGTCGTCAATGGTCACCAGACAGACAGTGCCGTTGTCAAAAACCCTGTCAACCAAGTATGGACCTAGCCACTGTGTACGCAGTTTCCCTTTAAAATCTCTTTTGAATCTGGAGTCATAAAGTAACGCCCAGTATCCTTCACTGAAGACCTTCTTTTTAATAAACCGATCGTGCCAATTAGATCTCTGTTGCTGAAGCAACAAAGTCTGATCTACTTCCGCTAACCGCTTCTCATCCAGTTCATTTAATTGATTCAGTCTTTGCTTCTGCGCTTCTGTTACGTCCAGGTTCATTTCGGTGGCTTTCTTCAAGGTTTTAATCTCGAACTCAATTAGAAAGACAACACTCTTTCCATACACCAGATCATATGGGGAGAACCCTGTAGTGTCACGCCAAGTCGTGCGATATGCCCACAGTGCTTCTGGAAGCCTGTCAGCCCAATCCTTTCGATGACTATTAACTGTTTTAGTAAGGATATTTTCAATAACCTTATTGGTGCTTTCCACCTGACCATTAGCCTGGGGGTGATAAGGTGAAGACACCCTGTGCTGCACATGATACTTCCTGAGCAAGGATTCAAATTTGTGTGACACGAACTGCGGACCTCCATCAGTAACTACTTCTTTTGGCACCCCAAAACGGGTAAAGATCTCACTGTACAGAAAATCAATTACTGCCTGATCATTAGCCTTAGCCAAAGCTACAGCCTCCACCCACTTGGTCATGTAATCAGTACAAACCAGAATATAGACCTTCTGTTTGGAGGGAGGACTGATAGGGCCAACAAAATCCAGTGCCCATCTCTCAAATGGTTCAACTACAATTTGGGACTGTAGGGGCATCTGATCTGTTCGATTGGGTTGGCCCATCCTTTGGAAACTGTCACAGGACTGGACATACTTCTTGGCATCCTTGAACAGAGTCGGCCAGTAATAGCCCATCCGCAGTGCTTTGTGCCCCGTTCTTTTATCTGCAAAGTGGCCTCCACAAGGCCCCTCATGACAGGCTTTTAATATAGGAAATATCTCATCTTCTCTTACACATCTCCTAATCTCAAGATCAGGCCCTGTGTAGAAGAGATGGCCATTTAACCAACAAAACCTAGCACTGCGCTGAATAATTTTTCTTTTTTCTCGTTTTGTCATATATGGCGGGAGCTTCCCTGCAACCAAATAGTTAGCAATGTCTGCATACCATGGAGAA